>JAUZST010096338.1:0-18911 GCA_034779995.1 Parotocinclus haroldoi
ACACACACACACACACACACACACACACACACACACACACACACACACACACACACACACACACAAACACACACACATCTTCTGTTTGTCCTGGTCAGTATACCAGTTCAACCAGTACACCGGTGTTAATTTCCTGTACAGTACTCATTTTTCTATACTTCCATACCAGTGCATATCAGAAACACAGCTCTCCAAAAAGCAGCAAGTTATAGAATATTTTTTGCCACTACATGTTACTGAGCGCTGAGTAGATAGACATCACCAAACAGCATTTTGGGTAAAGCTAACTAGCCTAGTCTGGTAACAGCTGGGAGCTCTTTCCTGTTTCCATAGGTTGGTTCATGATAAAAAATAAGCCCGAAAGAGCAACTCTGAAAATGTTAGGAAACAAGAATTTAACAAAACGGTAAAACAGCATCACCCCACTAAATATGCAGTTTGACAAAAAACAAAAACGTCAAAAAAGTCAAAAAGGCTTAAGCTCAGAGCCAGGAACAAGCCAGCACTTTACTTTACTTTTTTAGCAAAGCAGCATGTGGTATATCTCTGATAAACATTTATGTATATACAGCGATATGAGATACAAAGATGATCCCACATGAACTGCTGGACAGTCTGATCCTGTCCATGCCGCATCACTGTCAGTGTTTTGGCACTCTTGGGTGCCCATACACCCTACTGAACAGTCAATGTGGGGGCACTCTCATCCAGATTACCATTCTTCTGTCCACCTCCATGAATATGTCACTCGCTACTGAATCACTATAAATGAGTTTGCATCTCATTTGCGTAGTCAAACTAATTTCTTTGAATTTGTATTTGCTATTCTGATAATCTTGCTTAATGAAATAAAATTAAATGCCCCGTTTTTAATCACTTCATATTCATCCATCCACCCAACCATTATCTTCCACTTGTCTAGGGTTCGGGTCGTGGGGGCAGCAACCTATGCAGAGAGCCCAGACCTCCCTCTACCCAGCCACCTCCACCAGCTCCCAGACCTGCTGGGTGATGTAATCCCTCCAGCATGTCCTACTCATTTTGGAAACGTTTTTTTTGTGAGCAGTGTATATGCCCAAAACACTGAGATAATACTGTGAAACCGGTAAAATCCTTATAATTACCGTGATACAAACTTTCGGTCATAGTGCCTGACTCTACTCTCTGTCATTGTGTGGACAGGCATTAGCCTATAATCCTAAACCTTTTGCTTTTGTTGTTTTAAAAATGTTGCAGGGGCCCTGTGATAATATTTCCAAAATTTCAAAAGACGTCTAAACATTGTGGGAAACATTTGGGCCTCACAATCAAATATAAACTTCACACACACGCACAGGAAAATATTTTATGCATCTACATTTCTGCATAATTATGACATAAAACATCATCAGATTTTCACATAAGCCATAACCATAAAAAACACTTAAACATATAAGAAAAAAATTACTGGTCATTTATTTTATTTATATAACCCTAATTCCAATGAAGTTGGAACAAATGAAGTAAAAACAAAATACGTTGATTTGCAAATCCTTTAGAACCCATATTCAATTGAATAAACTACAAAGACATGATATTTATGTCTAAAGGGATAAACTACAACTAAAAGGTTGCAAGGAGAGAGCAACAATTAAAATAAAGAATATTGCTGCCTGTCACATGGCAAGCAGAGAAGCCAGAAGGCTATTATAAGGATATATGAAAAAACCTTATTGTCTGAATAAAAACATATTCTAGAAAAAGGACTTTATCCAATCTGTGAAACATGGCAACAAGGTTTGGGCCTTTTATGCTGCATTTATGGAGTGAAGATGGGTCAATAAAACACAAAGCACAAAGTTCATTTATATGAAGATTCACGTTTAAGTTCTGACCAAAGTTCAGGTGAGCAAACCCCCCACACCCCCCCCCCACCCCGTCCCACCACCTCATATATGAAGTTATTCTGTAAAGATAAATGAACTAATATTCCTTCAAGCTCATATGTTGTCCTGATCAACAGTTACCAGAAACACTGAGTTGAAGTTATTGTTGTAAGAGGGAACGCTGAAACTTACTTTCCATAATATTTGATAATTGTCCTCTAAAAATAAATGGCCATGTATAATATATTTTGATGACGTTTTATTATGTTTTAGGTTATATTTATGCAGTGGCATGCAGTGGATACAGTGGATATATTTACTTTATAATATTCAATAGACTTAAAATCTTACGAATCACACAAGTACAACCAATTAATAATTACTCAGGTTTACAGTTATAATTTAGACTTATAGCAAGTTTTCTATTTGATGTTACCTACCTAAATGAGCAATGCATAACTTGCAATGTGCCCTGAAGGGTAAAATCGCTGTGGCCAATCCTAGTTGTGAAAATCATGAGTCTAATTGGTTTTGCTAATAGACTTACAGTTCCAGTTTGCAAGTGTCATGCAAACATGTAGACAGGAGTCATTCTAATGAGCAGTTATAATTGATTAGTAGCATGACATGCTATTTGAGTCATCTTGTTTCTAGGTACTTTCACTTCAGTCAGTATGTTCTATCTACCACTGCATCTTAGGGCAAAATAAAATGAATAAATGCCATCTATGGACAAATTTCCAGCATTTTGCCCTGTGAGTCACCATTTCCCAATCACCAGATTGTGTGTCTGTGTTTCTGCTTACATGGTCCCCTCTCGTTTGGGATTAGGGGGTTTACCTATAGCAGCTTTTTTACAAGGTTTTAAAGGGGTTTATAGTGTTTGTATGTGTTAATCTTATCACCAGTCTGGCTGGGGTAGGTCGAGGTTTGTTATTGGACCATTCAAATGTAGGTCAGCCAAGGAGAGAGAGAAAAAGTACCCTGTTACCATGCCGACAACTGTTTCCCCCGGACATCTGTGCACACACATACGCGCACCCACACACGCATGCGTACGCACGCACGCACACCCGACACACACACACACACACACACATAGTACAGAAATCAGTCTAGCATCCGCTAGCCTTCAGCTTTCATCAGCAGTACTGCATCTGTGTTGTGTGTCAAATGGCTCACACACTGCACACACACACACAGCGTTTATTACGAATCACAAATAAACGCATTGAGATGTATACACATATTTTTATATGAAATAGGGCTGTGCGATATGACCTTCATTTTATATAGGTCATTTACTGTTTATTCAGTGATTTTAAAAGAAAACACTATTTCTTAATATATGCTATACTGTCAATCAAAGAGGGCAAACCAATTCTTAATGGAAGGCACGGCAGAATGTTAATGAACACTAGCAGTGGAATGCTCAAAGTGGAAAAGAGTCATTAAGGTATCAGTGGAACCCATTCTGGTGTTCGACCCACCCAGCCTGTTTGCCTATAGAAAAACCAGTAACGTGTTATTCATATTAGGACTGTTCAACAATTACAAGAGGTGTCCACAAATTTTCTCTATATGCTATAGCTTTTCTCCCCTGCACAGCACTGGTTGAATCCAAATGTCACATCCTAACTTTGCTACCACAGAAAACAGTTATTTACTCCAAGCAGTGCTGTTTTGTTGAGATCTACAATGCAGCCAAATGTACATTTATGGGGTCTTTTGGCTTAATATTTATATGAAATCTATGAACATACAAATAACATTTACAGTAACAACATTCACTGAAACCTAGCAAGCATCACCAAACTGGACACTATAATGCTCAACAACAGAATGAGTAAGTACTATTATATTTTGTTTATACACACAGACACACACCCACAGACACACACACAGACACACACACACAGACACACACAGACACACACACACAAACATACATACACAAACATTGGCAGGACTCACCTGATCTGCTTTGCATAGTTAAGCTCAATTTCTGATCGCTCTTTGACGAATTTTGTATAGCGCTCCACAAAGTCTATGCCCCACTGAGTGTGCTTTTCCAAGTTATCAAATTGATCCTAGACACAGAGAGAGAGAGGAATGAGAGAGATAAATACAGATTCATGCATTTAAACACCCAAGCATACACTTGTTCATAAACCGTCATTACAAAAATCTTGGTGTTTTCCACCAAAGAGTCCAGCATAGGGCCTCCTGTGGAGAAATCTGTCCCTCACCAGCTCTCATTGAATAGAGGGAGGTCACTATGACTGCATTACATTCTCTAAAACAGGTTATTGACTGAAGATTGTCTGTTAATGCTAATGTAAAATAAATATAAAGGGTATTTTCACAACTAAACCGAGTGCAAATGATACACACAGTATGTCAGAGTTACTAATATAATTGTCAATTTTAACACAAAACAAAAAAGGTTTAAACATAAATATGGTTAAAAATGATTTTAATCAGGAAAACAAGTAACTACAACAAGAATTACATTTTACATTTAAGCATCATTGTTTTGATAATTACTTTTGTAAGGCAGAATTCTATTAAATTCACAAAATAAATAATTAATGCAACCCCAATACCAATGAAGCTGGAACGTTGTGTAAAACATAAATAAAAACAGAACATGATGATTTGCAAATCCTTTTCAACCAATATTCAATTGAATATACTACAAAGAAAAGAATTATATTTTTAATATTCAAAACACAAATTGAAATATGAAGTTGGGACGCGACAACAAAAGACTGGGAAAGTTGAGGAATGCTCAAAAAAACACCTGTTTGGAACATTCCACAGGTGAACTGGATAATTGGAAACAGCTGAGTATCATGACTGGGTATAAAGGGAGCGTCCCCAAAAGGCTCAGAGGTTCACCACTTTGTGAACAACTGCGTGTTTAAGAACAATGTTTCTCATCATGCATTTGTAAGGAATTTAGAGATTTCATCATCTACAGTCCATAATATCAATAGAGAAATCTCTGCAAGTTAGTGACAACGCCAAAAACCAACATAGAATGCCCATGACTTTTGATCCCTCAAGTGGTACTGCATTAAAAACCCACATCATTCTGTAATGGATATTAGCACTAGAAAACCATTATCAGTGAACATAGTTCATCCCTCCACTTAGTAATGCAAGCTGAAAATCTACCATGAAAAGTGAAAGACAAATATCAATAACACCCAGAAACCCAGATATGATTCAGTTTTTAAATTTGATTCAAAATTGATTTTAACAAGTACAATCACATGCAATACGCAGATCAGTCAAATTAAGTAAAAAAATAGGATTAATGTATGAGAGGATAGACTGATAAAACGTAGAGAAACTTTACAGAGGAAAGTGCAAAGGAGAACCAAAGACCCAGGACAATATGGAGAGATTCTGTAAAGAAGAATGATCTCGAAAAGGAGATGATTACGTGCTATTTTATTAGCATAGGGAGGATATGCAAATGTTTATAACTTGAACAAACAGTGGCAATAAAATGGGTTGCAGTGACTCTCACTGAAACATTTATACGTCTTTGCTTACAACAAGTGAATTGACGAACTTCCTGCTCTTCTGACCTTAAACAAAGTCCATAGCAAATGCTTTGTCAATGCTGGTTGAGACCTAAACTTCATCAAACACCTTGGAAATGCACTGGAATGGCAAAAGTGAGCAAGTGCCCGTACCCTGAGCAGGGTGCCAGTGCATCGCCGGGGTGGGTAGGGGTAACTGCTGCAGCACCAGGGGATGATCCCCATATCTGTACTCAATCAGCTGAGTTCCTAGGTCTCTTGTGAGTATTTTACTTAGGTTAATTACATAAAAATGCATGTTTAAAAGTCCTTAAGGACCGTTACATGGAAGAAAATAAGCATTTAGCCAGATGTAATACACGTTGTCAGTCATCACGCATCAGTCTCTCTAACACATCTACAAACTAACGCATTGAAATGCATATAAAATTCATTTGACTATCAGGGACTGTCAATTTAATCAGGGTACCGGTTTGATCATGTACGACGGTCCTGGATTAGCGAGGACTACTTATATGCCTTGCCTGCATTCAAGCGGTCTGAGGCTTTGTGTTTCCAGTTATTATTCGGACTTTATTTGGTGTTTGACGCAGATGAGGTAGGATCTTCCTCTTTCGATCGTCCTTTCCAGACTTCCTGCATTTGATCCTGCCCACCTGTCGTCCCGTTATGTATTTCTGGTTTACTTTCTGTTTATTTAGTTACAACAAAACAAATTTTTAAAATAACTAATCTTAAACCAAAGTTACATTGTGTCCTGAGGATATTAGAATAAGAATGTTTTTCGAAATCTATCCATGACACATTATATTGTATTTCAATTAAAATGTTCAAACCACTTCAACGGTTAACTTTAGGCACACTGTGTCAAAAGTCGTTTCTGTGTGGAGTCGTATTTAGGCATTTACATATTAGGCAGGAGCTCAAGTCAAGTGTCAAGAAATTCAATAGTCACCTTGGGTTTAACTTCTGTAACAGGAATATACTCCTAATGAATGCTTTATTTACTATTTTTAAAGTATGTTAAAGAAAGGATTTCAAATCTTGTTCACTAATTATAAACACTGTAAGCAGTTGCTATTTAGATATACTTATATATAGTTAATATAAGTTAGGCATGACGACGGCTAGGTAGTAAGGCAGAACGTATCTAGGGGTGTGTGATATATATCATCTGCAATAATAATTATTTTAACCTTAATCATTGTTTTAATGAGCTGACAATACCAACTATGTCACAAAAACACCGTAAGAGTTTACATTTTCAGTGTGTCATGCAAACAGGTAGGATAGACTACTGCGACACAAATAAAAAAACAGAATGACTAAAGTTGAGTGAACAAACTGTGACAGGAAACAAAATACCAGTCTCACATTGTTAAGATTTACTAGCTAGACGTCAAGCTGCATACTATGTTCAAATTGGATGCCATTAAAGACAGCTCAACAACTAACTAACCTAGTTCACCTTCACTGTAACTAACCACCATGCAGAATATAAAGATGATCATAAACTTCAGAAATCAACAGTCCACAACAGACCTAAACCAGCCAATGTACCAGCACAAGCAACACACTCAGCAAACTCATTCATATATAACAATACATAGCAAGAAAAAACAAATGCTGGTAAAGGGCAAATCAGGCAGATCTCAGAGAACAACTTTTGAATACTTTAGACCCAAGATATATAATGCTAAGCTATTGTCTAATTAGCTTTATCGACAAAATCCAGCACTTGCTTCCACCTTGTAGATGTTCATATTCAGTCAGTAGAAGAGTCAGTATCTCATCTGTTGTTGCATAGTCTGTGTTAGTTATCCTCTGATCCTTCATTTTTGGTAGTGGACTATTTTTAGTTCAGCAGTGACAGTAAGGTGTTTAAAAACTCCAGCAGCACTGCAGTATCTGATCCACTCCTATTAGAACAACACTAGTGCTGCACAGTATACCACTACTAGAAAAGTATAGCAGTAATTTGCCATTAAAAAACGTACAATAATAACAATGTGGCCTTTCTAATCGAATTATTTTAAATCAAATTGATAGTATTATAAGTGTACCTATTCATTGTCAAATGCATTACATTTCTTTCTGTGGTTTTATAGTGTTATTTAAAAAACAAAGAATTTTAAGTTCCATGTTCTATTATCTATTATTTCATTATTTTACCTGGTGTTTTTTTTTCCATGACTATGGTATTGTCATAATTTTGGTACTGTGACAACACTATGCAACACACACAAACATGCCATCACCACCTTATTGACACTGCAGAGTTGAGAATGATTATTTTAAAAATAGTATTAAAAATATATATATTTGCATTGTGATGTATACAATTAACCGTAATATAAAATTAAATATACAGTGATAAATGATTGTGGCCATATTGCCAGTTTCATATCGTTCAAATTGATTGGTCACTTTTAGCCAAACTGAACATCCTCTGCCCAGTCATAACATGTTTGAAATTCTGCAGCCGGTCGAGCAATTATGCACTGCACCGTGTTCCACAGGTCTATGATGTACTGTACGGTAAGCACACCATGATCGATACTCAAGTACTGGGTCGCCATAATACTAAAAGGTTTGTATCATCAGTAGTGCTAAAGGTGTGGGTAGCTGAGCATTGTCATAAAACTTCATATGTTACCATTCTGAACATATCAATGGCTCCAGCTTTCTCCATTTTCAGCAGCATTTTCAGCAGTATTTAGGTGTTTGTATAATCACTGATGTGCTGTAAGAGATAAGATTTTGAGAAATAACCATTCCAGCTCACCTTTGAGTTGCTCCAGCATCCCCCCATTTTCTCTTCCACCATCTCCAGTACTGAACTCTTAGCCAGCCTTCACTCTCACAAATGCTACCAAACCAACAAATAAATAATATTCTTGTCTCTTGCTGTAAACAACACATTCATCTATATAAGAAGCGCTGTGGAAAATATCCTGGACATCGGCAAATTGTACTAAGCACAAGACGACATGACGGTAAAAGTGTACAGGCGTTTGAGTGCAAGAATAGACACAGGATGTGTATGTGGGCTGATGTTTTCAAAATCATCATGTGCTCAAAGGTGAAAGTAAAGAGGACTCGTTTGATTTATTGTACAGTCGTAGCCAAAAGTTTTGAGAATGGCACAAATTTTGGTTTTCACATAGTTTGCTGCATCTGTTTTTCTGGTAGATTGTTGAAGCGGGATCAGATGAATTGCTAATTAATTGCAAAGTCATTCCCTGCCACACTCCATTTCAGCTATAAAATGGCCTGCTAACATAATTTCAGATCTTGTAAGCTCTGGAAAAAAGCTTAATGAGAACAAGACAGCTGATATCACTCTGCCACGCTGATTAGAAGAGCAGACTGATTACTTTAAAAGGGTATTGGTGCTTTTAAATTTGATTCTGTTAGCCATGGCTATCTCACAGGAAACACATGCAGTCATCATATGCATTGCACTAAAAGGTAAGGGCATCACTACTTGTAATATATCACCATTTTTATTACGCGTTTCACCTACTACACACACTTGTGAGGACATTCATTTGACTACCATGAATTCCATTTATTACTGTAGCTAATCATTGCTATATATATATATGCATATACACCTCAACCTATGCCTACCCTTTACCCTATTGACCTAATGTAATTCTTTTTTCTCTGTTTTTTAAGAATGTTGCAGTACTTGTAAACAGGCAACAACAAAAGATGCTCACGAACCAAAACTGTTTAATACTGTAGGTAGATCATATACTGTAGTCGACATGTGCATAGGCACACACAGATACACATGCGGTTACATATCAGAGCTTCACAGTCAGCACTTTAAAGCATTACGTTTACTATCTAATGTGATTAGCCTGCTTGTGTTTGGTGTTACTCTCCAGTAGATTACATTAGGCCACACAATCAAATTGGCTCATGACATTTATCTATACTAATGTTTGGCATCAAACAGAGGACTTGTTTATCTGTCACAGACCACTTTTAATAGCATTAATCTCCTACCTCCACATATTGCAAGGCTCTCTGGATATGAGCATCTGCCAAACGACAATGTAAATTTATAGTGCTGAATATTTTTCCGTTGTTCAGTAGTCAGTCTGATCAAGTCACACATCTGAAATCTCTTTAGTGTGTCTTATGCGGATTTCTTTGTTTATCTTCCATACACTCATGAATTAATTCAGGATCCCAGAGGGCAATTCCATCGCTGCACCAATCCATCGCTGAAAACTATTATATTATTATATACCTACACTTAAACATAACCTTGATAGACTAAAGCAAATAATTTGCTCTTTTTTTTCAAAACAATTATGCAATTTTCAAATAAACCCAACCCCCATCATTATAAATCATTATGAGGCTCAGCAAATTGTCCCCATAAGAAAAACTGATCATGTGCCAACATAAAGATACACACACACACGTGCACACATGCAAACATAGCAGCACTTTAGAGACACCAGTTGGTCTAATGTCTGAATTATATGAAGAGAGGTAACTGGAGCTGTAGGAAGAACTCACACAGACACACAAAGAACACGCAAAACCCACACAAACTCCTCCCTCACCATTGCTCCACCATCCCACCCTGATGTATTCGATAACGACTGAAAATCAGATGACGAAAGGGGTGGGGCACACCAGTTTTTAGACATTAACACAGCTACAGTATCTGACAAAAATAAGTACACCCCTCACATTTTGTAACTATTTCATTATATTGTTTCATGGGACAACACTGCAGATATAACAATTTTATACAATGTTTTAAGTAGTCAGTCTACAGCGTGTATAACAGTGTATATTTGCTGTGCCCTCAAGATAACTCAACACACAGCCACTGGTGTCTGAACCGCTGACAACAAAAGTGTGTACGTAAGTGCGAAAATGGCCAAATTATGTCCAAAGTGTCAATATTTTGTCTGAACACCATTATTTTTCAGCACTGACTTGTCTTTGTAATTCTCACCTGGTTGCCATCACACACACTCGACACCAAATACCTTTATCTTTGTCTTGGTATCATCAGACCACAGCACATGTTTCCAGTAATCCATGTCCATAGCCTGCTTGTCTTCAGTAAACATTTTGCAGGATTTCTTGAGGATCATCTTTAGAAGAGGCTTCCTTCTGGGACAACAGCCATGCAGACCAGTTTGATACAGTGTGTGGTGTATGGTCTGAGTATTGACAGCATGCTAGCAGCACACCTTTGTCTATTTTCAAAAGCCAACCTATGGATTTGACGCTGAGCAAGTGCACACAACTTTTCTGGTTGACCATGGGGAGGCCTGTTCTGAGTGAAACCTGTCCTGTTTAACTGCTGTATGGTCTGCTGTGCTGTAGCTCACATTCAGGGTGTTGGCAATCTTCTTAAAACCTCACTCTTCCAGTGTTTCTCAATCTGAGGTACATGAAGCAGCACAAACTGGTGTGCAAGATTATCTCACATACAAACGATCGAGTCAAGAAGAAGCCGAGCCGATTCTTTACCCCCATCTTTTTCTGTTAAAGCTGTGTGTGGTTGGACAAGATGTGTGCCTGCTTTCATGTGTCTTCACTGATCATGATGGGGAAAGGGGAGGGGTTCAAACACAACCGTGCGCCCTCGCATGAACATGAGGAAGTCGAGAAAGAGCAAGCGAACTTGATGTTACAGGCTGGAAAGTGAGGAAAATAAATGAAAAGAACAGTACATTTTGGACAGAACTTACTGTGAGATAAACAGTTCATAGGCAGAGTGCTGACCATGCTAAGTTTACATTTCATATAAAGCAGGGTTCATAAACAACCTGCACAGGCTTACAAGAACTGAATCTATCAATTGCAATTAGAAGAGAAAGGACAAACAAGTCTAGCGTGCCAGCACGTCTACTGCAACTGTTACTGCTACATTCCTTTGACTTCTAATATGGTAATAAATTAATTTAAGCAACAACAAAAAAATAAAGAGCCATTTTGAAATTGAACTCTTTTTATAGAACTGAGCCAAAAGAAATTCCCATTACTAGTAATTACAGCATGAAAAAAGAAACAATTTAGTAATTATATGAATAAAAAATAATAGTTATTATGTGAAAAGAAATGTGTAAATCACTAATTACATAAGTTTTATATATATATATATATATATGTATATACGCACGCGCTCTGCACATGCACGCACACACACACACACACACACACACACACACACACACATATATAGTTAATGTGTGCCATATGTGCTTCTGTAATGAGACACATAGGTGCTACTTGTAAGCTTTGGTTTGATATTGGTCTAAAAAATTGAGAAACACTGGCCTAGGCCATAATTATGTGAAGGAACAATTCTTTTTTTTCAGATCCTCTGAGATTCGTGCCATAAGGTGAAATTCCAGTCACCAGTATGAGAGCGTGTGAGAGCGACAACACCGCATTTGACACACCTGCTCCCCATTCACACCTGATACCTTGTAACACTAACGAGTCACATGATGAAAAATGTTCACTTAGGGCTGTGCTCACTTTTGTTTAGACATTAACGGCTGTGGGTTGAGTTATTTTGAGGGCACATTTCAATACCCTAACCCACTGAACCACATCTGAACCACAAGTTCACAATGCTAAGGAAATTAGCTGTAGATGATACAACCTACTCATCCATCCTATCTGTAGGCAAAAAACTTACAATATATATTATTCAGGAAGTTATTATGAGGTGATTATTTTAGTTTATATTTTATTATTTTATACTGAATTCAAAGAAACATGACTGAAGTGTCATTCAATACGTAATCCACTGGCAGGGGGTCAATCAGAAATTCCCTTAAGGCACTACATTACAGTGACGTTAGATAAAGTATTCATGAACATATAATAACGTGCAAAGGATTTAGGCCAAAGATAGATTAGAAATACAATTGTTTAAGTAATGGTATAATAACCATTTCTAATTATGTCTGAGTATCTTTATTAAAATACAACCAGAAAATACAGGTCATTTGTACTGAAGCACTGGCTGTAATTTTCTTTGACGATTTAGATTTTTTTCTGCCCAAGAACTGTAAATGGAGGCATACAGATCATTTTTGTTCAACTTTTCTTTTAATGGAATCTCCTACCATTATAAAGAAAGGTAGAAGCAGCTGCTGGCTTGTGTCTGGTTCTGTACTCTCTGTCACAATGAGAACGCATGGGCGATCTTATCGGACAGCCGTCACCCAGGGTACCTCGCCTTCTAGCTTCTTCTCTGTTCTTCTCCAGCTTCTCCTCCTAGCCTGCGTGTGGTGCTCTCGCCACCCATCCTCTTCTTCTATATATACTGCTCCCCTGCTCTTCTTCCTTGCCGGTTATTAGTGTTCCCTACCCTTCCTACGCGGCCCGTCACGTTTACCGGTTCCCTCCTAAAATCATCATAGTCCTTTCCTCCTGTCCCTAGCTTTCTTCACTTCTTTCAGTAAGCTTCAGTAAGGTTTTGTGTTCTCATGTTTGCAACTGCATATTTGGTGGTGTTTTTCGTTCTTGCTGTTCATAATTCTCGTTTTCCGTTTTATTAAACCCCGCTTGCGATTACATCCGCCCCCTTTGTGTTTTTCATTCCTCGCGAACGCCGCGTTACCCTGGCATCAGCGTTACAGAATAACCGGCCTATTAGGACGTAGCGAGTGATGTTTTTTTTTTTCCTTTTTTTGGTTTTTCTCCCCTCCCGGCTGCTGATTCATGGCCTCGCCACCCCTGGCTTCCGTTATGGTGCAGCCTGCGTTCAACGCTCCCATGTATTTGATCATAATACATATCTGCCAACTCTCCCAGTACCGGATTCTGCAGCTGTGGTGACGCCCGGTCCAGTTGCTGCTCCTGCACCGGATCCTGAGCCTGCCTATGCGATGGAAGCTGTGGCTGTCGCAGTCTCTGAGACCCTGGACTCCCCAGGACCCCAGATGGAGCCTGCTGGACCGCTGCTGGCAGTCATCCGGAGCCCAGGGCTGCACCCGCTCTCTGCTCTCTCTCTCTCTCATCTCTTACAGATCCAGACGTGCATTCGGCAGCTGAGCCCCTGTCTGGGCCATGTCCTGAGCTCCCCGTGGTACCTCCGCCCATGGTTGATGTTCTGCCTGCCAACATCGTTCTGGTACCGGAGTGTAAGCCCCTCTCGGTCCCGGCTCTGATGGTCGTCTCGGCACCTCCTGAAGCTGCATCTCCCGCCACCCATCCTCTTCGTCTATATATATACTGCTCCCCTGCTCTTCTTCCTCGCCAGTTATTAGGCCCGTTGCGTTTACCGGCTCCCTCCTAAAGTCCTCGTTGTCCTTTTCTCCTGTCCCGAGCTCTCTTCACGTCTTTCAGTAAGCTTCCTCGTTTTTGTGTTCTCGTTTTTGCAACTGCATATTCGGTGGTGTTTTCCGTTGTTCGTTCTTGCTGTTTATAATTCTCGTTTTCCGTTTTATTAAACCCCGCTTGCGTTTACGTTCGCCCCCTTTGTGTTTTTCATTTTTCGCGAACGCCGCGTTACCACGGCGTCAGCGTTACGCTCTCAGCAGTGTTAACTTTGTCAAATTACACACATTCAGTGAGGTGATGCTGTTTTTAATGCCTTATTATTTTTCTGAGTTCTTCCTCTGCTGCTTACTTTCATCATGCATACTGCAAACAGCACTTACAGTAAAGAACTAGATCGCTGTAACCCAGATAAAACCATATCACTGCTCCCTCACTAATGCTGCGCTATACAGGAAGAGACTCTTTATTGCACAGCAGTAGCATGAAATCCAACACACTAACAAGCGTCACATGCTGATCTTGCGAATTAATGTTAGTGAAA
Organism: Parotocinclus haroldoi; assembly: GCA_034779995.1. Lineage (NCBI taxonomy): Eukaryota > Metazoa > Chordata > Actinopteri > Siluriformes > Loricariidae > Parotocinclus > Parotocinclus haroldoi. The sequence continues at coordinate 14,241 of JAUZST010096338.1, forward strand.
GCTAAAGTGTGTTTTTCATGTGTTGCTGTGTCTGCTGCTGCCGTCAGTGTCAACGGTCACGGCCGATCACACTTAAAACCGTCGGATTCCTGTTACCAAGTTTAGGAATTGGTATGCAGCATTAAAGAACTGAAAAAATCTGAAAAACAGCTTATATAGGCAACAGTGATGCTGTTTTATATGTTTCAATAATTTGTTCTGAATGTTTTTGGAGTTGTTTCTCACAGCTTATTTTGCCGCATTGCTTAACATGAATCAGCAGCACTCGCCTAAACAAACCAGCGAGTGGCTGAGCCGTGTTTAAGCAAAAGCTTTTTTATGTGTTTTAACCATCAGAGTCACAGTGCTTTTTGTTTTGTTTTGTTTTTTTTTTTGGTTTGTTTATTATCACTCCAGACCTCCATTGTAACCCCCTACCCTTTAGTATAGGAGTTACAGTCTGGCTGTGTAAGTGGAAATACATGATGGTAGTCCATATATGTACAATATTTGTGTCTCACCACCTCTCTTATCAACTGACATCACTGAAAGATAGATATCTGCTATCCGAACATTTTTTTCAAACAGGGTACATTTAAATAAGAGTTTAGCTCCAAGATGCACATGCAATAATAATAGGAAAGTAAAGGGGAAACAGCTCAAAACTGCAAGGAGAAGACAACAGAAGAAGCTACAATTTCCCAGCAGGCAAAAACATGCATGCTTGCAGCAACAACACATCACAGCATCACATAGCACGTGTGTAACATGATAACAAACAGCAATATCTAAACCCAACACACAAATAGATGACATGGCTACTTTGTTTTCCTTCACCTTCCTTATTAGTAATGATGTCCTGTAATAATAATGTCTTTTTGAGTCTACTTAGTTTTTCATTTGGGGAGAAACATTTGAGTGTGTGCTCGGCCAACACAGGGGCTTTGTGTTATGGAATAAGCCAGAACAATGCTACTGTAACCTCTCTCTTTATCTCTCTCTCTTTCTTTCTCTCTCTCTCTCTCTTTCATAACAACACATTTGCATACACACAGCCCATTCACTCAAGTTCTCCCCACCCACAACAGGATGCTTTTCATCAGAGCCATACATCATGGTAGTCCACACACAACTGGCTGAGGTTGCCATTATACCTTGCTTTTAACAATAACACACACAAAGCACACAATTTGCTTCAACACATAATAAATGAAATAATCTGTTTAGCTGGGACTACGATAAAAGTAACTTCTCTGCGCTGTTATATTGAATACAGCAGTCGGTGCAGAGAGTTTAAATGAGATAATCTGATATCAAAGCATTTATGCTGGCAAATCACTTGGGTTATCAGTCCCCGTTTTATTATCAAATTTACTGAATTCACAACTTTACTGAACTCACAGTTCCTCTGTACTTTGGAACATTTTCATGTGTCTGTAATTAATTATGCTACTTCAAAGTGGCTCTTAAATCTCATAGAATTGCTTGCGGTGCAGAACTCAACAACCAGAGTGCAATTAGTATTCAGTACCAGACGCAGTTTGCATGACTGACTACAGCCATAGCAAGCTTTACCCAGACTGCATCCATAATTGCACTTCATTTGTAATCTCATGTTCACACAATCATGCTTTAAAGTATGTGAACCCTATAGAATTTTGCTCTCACCAGCAAACATATGACCAAAACATTTAGACATATAACAAGTACTAAAAGCAGATCAAGATAAACCCAATTAAATGAGACACAATTACACAATTTTAAATTATTCAGTTCACAATTATTATTATTATTATTATTATTATTATTATTATATTGATAGTGGAAGATTATCTAATATTACAACTGTGAGTGGCAAAAGTATGTGAACCTTTGCTTTCACTATCTGGTGTTACCCATTGCAACAATAACTGCAACTAATCAATTCTAGTTGTTGATCAGGGTTCCACCTTGGCTTGGAGGACTTTCAGTACATTCTACTGAACAGATCATATGTTGTGATACTCAGAAATTCCTGTGCTTCACGTACAACAGCAAGCACATGCCCGGATTTGATGACTGGAAACATCCGAACAAAACTAACTGCTAATTTTACAAGTTCACATTTAATTGGGTTATCTTTATCTACCTTTAGAGTGTTTGTGTAAATCTGACAATGTTTTAAGTCATTTCAGAAGTTTCTAAAGGGTTCACTAACTTTCAGGTACTGTACACCTAGCTTTACAGTTACAACACTCAATGCAACACATAAATGCACATAACTGTTCAGAAACCTCAACTCGAACCTTGACCTGAGTAAACTTAAGCAAATCTTTGCAGTTTTATATTTGGAAATTTTCCTTTCCTTGTGTGGACGAGCCAAAGCTCAGATCTCTCTATCCTTATGGGACATTTAGCCACATATGTGGACATTTTTAACTCACTCTGTGTGTGAGAGAACTCTCTCTTTCTCTCTTACACACACATACACACACACACAAACACACGCTTGCAGAATACATTTTACAGAAATGTAAAACGTACAGAACTTACAGAAACGTAAGCGTGACACTGAATATATTAGTTACCACTGAAGTGTGTGTGAATGACAGAAACTTGTGTGACTTGTGTGAAGTGGGAATTTGCTTTCATGTATTATGTTTGTCACCGTCCTAATGGTTGTTGAGGACAGCAAGCACCATGCCTAGCTGTCAAAAACATCAACCAAAAAAAAACTTTCTATGGGTACCAGGAAGTTGAGTCACACACGCATACACACACACACTCACACACACATTTCCTATAAACTCACTGAAGATGGCCTTCTTGCAGTTACAGCTATTGAAATGAATCCCTCAAGCCCTACAACAATGCACAGATCACTTATTATTTTCCCATGAGATAGTGCGGGTATGGAATCTGTAGGATCCCTTGTTACCGTATATAAAATATTCTGCCTAAACTGACAAAATGCACACAAGTCCATTATCCAGCTTCAACTGAAGGCTAAAAGACTAAGGGACGTTAAGTTGAAAATCACTATGGTGAGCAGCACTGCTCTAACATTGGGTGGATTTCTCATGCCTGTTTAACTGTTCTGATGTGTTAGTTCGTTAGCTGTTAATATTACTATTCCTAATTTTCTAACCTCAGTGCTACCGAGCAGTATTTGTTATCATCTTTTTCCCCATTTTACTACTATTTATTTCAACCATTAATAAGAAATACAAGATAATTAAAACGTTAATCATTAGTTTTTGGTTTATTGGACTACTAGCTGAATCATCTGTGGACTTATCTTAAATAACCATACCATTATAACAACCCAAAGCTAATTTTATTCATTACTATCAGTGTCATGTGACTCATTAGTGATTGCCAACACCCTGAAAATGAGCTGCAGCACAGTGCCCAAGACTATACAGCAGTTTAACTGGACAGGTTTCACTCAGAACAGGCCTCACCATCGGCGACCAAAGAATTTAAGTGCACATGCCCAGTGTCATGTCCAGGGGTTGGCTTTTGAAAATAGATGTAGGGGTGCTAATTAAAAACATACATACAAGAGTACCATATGCCACACAATGTATGAAACTGGTCTGCATGGCTGTCGTCCCAGAAGGAAGACGATGCACAACAAATCCTTTATCTGCAGACAAGCAGACTAAAGACACAGAACATGGAACCATGTTCTGTGTTCTGATCAGACCAAGACAAACTTATTTGGTTCAGATTGTGTCAAGCATGTGTTGTGGCAACCAGGTGAAGAATACAAAGACAAGTGTGCCTTGCCAACAGCCAAGCATTGTAGTGGGAATGTCATGGTCTCTGGTCTAAGCAGTTCAAAGATGTTGCACTCAGCGTTGGGTGTTAAAAGTAAATTCAAGAGTCGCCTGACCTCAAGTTCAGAAAAAAGTGACTAAACACTTTGTTTAAGCGAATCTATATGACAAGAGAGAAGAATAAATAGGTTCAGGAAGCGAAACAAAACCCATAATCCAACTGAAGTCAATGTCTCTCATATATATGGAAGATGCAGCACAAAATTGAGGACTACTGTTATTCTGAGTTTGAGATGTTTGTATTTTTATTGCCTAACTGTTTTATTGTATGTATAGATAGAGGATTTAAGCCATATAATTCATCGTTAACTCACCAAGCTTTACAGTTGGGATGACATTTTGGCATTTGTGGTCTAAATAACAGTAACTAATTATAGTAACTGTTTGAAAGCAGCCCCCCACCTGCCACTAGCTTGCAAGGTCTAAGTTAATGTGTGTTTTGGCAGTGAGGAGGAAGTTACAGGCTGGACTTACATACTGAAAATAAAAGACATGTGTGGTTTGTGTGTCACTTACTGACACTGATTCACGCACACAATTCACGTATTATCTATGACATCAAACAAGACACCATAAGAAACTAAAGCACTGTGTTTAAACCTTAAAATGTACATATTTTTGCAAAAACTAGATGTCCGCATTTTTCATATATTCCTATCATCATGGGGATAATTAATCAAAGAAGAAGAAATGTCAATAGAGCTTCAACATTAAGGCTAAATCAAAGGTGTACACACACTCACACACATACTGATGTATACAGTAGGTCCTGATGTCTTTAGCATGGAAGCTCTTTACAGTATGCTGTTTGAATTAAATAGTGAAAATACAGAACATGTTATGAACATTAAACTTAAGATGTTTAAAACAG
>JAUZST010096349.1:0-18910 GCA_034779995.1 Parotocinclus haroldoi
TATATATATATATATAATTTTGAGACGTGTAACAGAGTTGTGCTGGTTTAGTGTTGTCGAATTGATTTTTTACTGTTATTTTTACTGTTACATTTTTGATTATATTGATTATATTTGATTATATTGTTTTTGTGTTGTTTAATAAAAGAGAGGTTTGTTTGAATGTAAACTATATTATTTTAAATATATTATTATTAATATTATAATCATTGTTGTTATTCTTATTTTATCTTGGCCAGGTCCATGTCCTTAGATTTGATTGTGTGCCACAAGTTGTTATTGTTTGTTAGTTGAATTTGGTTTATGTTGTAAAACGTTTTGCTTTTCCAACACTGATTTTGTTGTTGTTGTTGTTGTTGTTGTTGTTGTTTGATTTTCATGTGCCTGCCCACCCAAACCCCTACTCTCTATCATTTAATCCCACTTTTTTATTATCATCACATACTTATTGATGTTATTAATATTATCATTACTACTTTTTTGTGCTGTCATATCCATCATAGGGACATGCACACATGCACACACACACATGCACACACACACACTTCAGAGACACCAACTAATCTAACATGCATTTCTTTGGCATGTTGGAGGAAACCAGAGTACCCAGAGTAAACCCAAGCAGACCCCCTACTTAATGATTGTTATGATTATTATTATAAATTAAAAAAATCATGAAAATAATAATTTTTATTCTTATTGTTGTTGCTATTACTATTTTTGCTGCTATAAGCATCATTATTTCTTATCATTATAGTGAAACTTTACTTTTATTAGTATTACTACTATTATTTCCGTCATTTGCTGTTGTTTCATGGATTTGGTTACGTGAAAGAACTATGAATTTGTGTTAATTTTAAGTTTGCGACATCACAAATATGTCATAACTGACATTTTTTAAGTTACTCTTTATGTATTTATTTGCTTTACAAAATTGGGATCCTTGTTTTGTTCTGGGTTTGTGTTGTATATTCTGGTTTAAAGTGTTTTCATACTCGTTTAGTCTAGTTCAGGACCTCAGGGTGCGGCAACACAAGGTGCCAGTCGATCAGGGTAGCACAGGCACACATGCACAAACGCACTCACACTGCAACACTTTGGAGAAACTTTTGTATTTGGATGGAAACCAGAGTACCTAGAGAAAACCAAAACAGACATGGAAAGAGCATGCAAACTACACACAGGAATAGTCTCTAATTAATCGATCCGGCTGTGATGTATGACGTAGGATGTACGAACGAGGACACAGCGCTAACTACTGCTCCACCATACTGCTCAGCTGTCAGATTTGTTTTTCATATTTCACATGTTTTGTCTGACCTGCTTTTATGGTTTTTGGTTTTGTTATTTTTAGGTCTCTGAAGTTTTCAAGCCTAGACTATAATGTGGAACAAGGCTGCATCTGAAACCGTGCTTGTGAATCTGTTTCCCGCACCAGACCTGTGATCATGTGATTACCAGTTATATAAGGGATTAGTCCTTTTAAAGATATTTCTGTTGAATTTAACAGTTCAGGATTACCCCAAACTCAACTCCTCCCATTTTTACTCACAATGATTCCACTCTTTCTGACATAGTTACAATAATTTGATGCCACCTTGTGTGATGACCTGTAAACACGCAATTCTTACTGAATTTACAAACAGGGACAAAAATAAATCGTGATGGATGCTGTTTAAAAGTGTTTTACTTATAATTCCATCTTCTATGAATTGATTATGAAGATAATATACAGACAAAAGTCTGAAGATCCAAAAAATTTTAAACAGAACATGGCTATTACTATGTCACTTGACCCTGAGTTTGTCCCCAAAAGTTTTTGTTCATCCAATCAGAATTTTCACACCATTTTGGAACATAACTGTGAGGCCGGCTTCTGATCTTAGACAATAAACCCTGCCCTACTTTTGGCATTTTGGTGCATTTTCAAGCTCAGAGTTTCAAGACTGAGTTGAGATCAGGGTTATGTGCAAGCCAGCCAAGCTCTCAATCATATTAGCAAACCAGTTCTCTGTGGAATTTCGTTACGGACAGCAGGGCAGAAGTTGATGAACTGACTCGTTGGAAGTGGAAACCTAAACATATGTCATAATAAGAGTCACTGGGGTATCAGTCCAGACCATTTTACTGGCTGTCTATAGATGATCCTGAACTTTAATAGTCAGCTGTTCAGTTGAACCTTAATATGCATTGTATTTTATATACTTATTATTTATCAGATTTGTAAACACTGGGTACAAATGGCCAGTTCAAATAGTTTTATGGTTAAATATCCTTTAATGATTGCAAATACCATGTTGTCTAAAATGTAACTTACTCAATATACTTCTTTTTAAATAGGAAGTTAAAATTTACCACTCATAAATATTTGGGGATATTTCAAAATGAAAGGTAATTCCCAATTTTTGGGCATTATAATAGACAACGTATTTTGATATGTTGAACACCGGAGTGTGCAGTCGTGCATCATTCTCCCATACACATTAAGTGTAATAAATAGCCTACACACTAATTTAAATAATTATTCTTCAGAAATAGAAAAAGAAAAGTATTTTTACTCAGTTAATTAATATTAATATAATACCTTTTAATATTTTAAATGTCCATTCCAGTGAATTACTTTAATTATAGTGAACTACAGGTTTTTTGTACTGTTTAAACAACTGTAAATTTAAAATTATGAACTTGACTCGAATTGTGTGTGCAGTATATAAGTACACTCTTCCATATAGTGTTAGGAAATACTTAACCCTTCAGCTTATGACTGAATTCATACACATGGCTGACATGGTAAACCACAATTTTTATTTTATTATGTTGTGATCTTTTTGTTCTGCTGTAATCACTCTGTTTAGATAAGTTTTTGGTTTGTGAGATATAGTCTAAAATGTTGTTTTATTTACAGGCTAACACAAAGCCTTCTTCCCTCCACCGCTCATCTTCTTCCCATAGGGTTAACAGTGCACATGTACATGACTGTCTCATCAGACCACCTTCCATTTCCTCAACGGCCAGTCTGACTGACGTTGCCACTTAGCCCCACAATCACCAGGGTGTAATGCCCGACAATGGTCGACACATTAATCCCATAACCAGCATCAAACATCTGTGACATGTACCACAGCACCATTTCTGTCCATATCAGATCGGCCCTTATGTTCCCCTTGTACGCCAAGAAGCCTTGTGTCTCCAAAACCCTGTTGCCATTTAGTGGGTTTGTGCTTCGTTGGACAGTAAGTCAGGAAAAACTCACCACTCCTTACCAGGAGTGTCACACAAGCCTTGGCAATTTGGAGATGCTCCAATTCAGTTTTCTGCCAAAAGCAATTTATCCTGTGTCAAAGGCCCAGGTCTTTACGTCTGTCCAACAGATCAACTAGGAGACACATTAAACATTTTGGCTTACAGCCTAATGTGTCCCAGACCATAACACAGACCTTAACACATTTCTAATGAGATGCTGAGTGATATTAGTTATTCAGTGTGTGAGCAGGCACCGTTTTTTTTTTGGTTTTTTTTTAGATGTTTATGTTTTTAAATGTATTTGTTTTGGTTATAGGCTGCATGCTTTTTTTTGTTTCAGATTTAGTTGTGTTGTTTGATTTAGTTTTGTCTGAATTTTCTCTGTTGTCTACTTTATCTTATTTTATGAACAGCCAGGAGCTTGGGTGGCACCGCCTCCACACTGACTGAGTAATACTGAAAATTGAAAAAGAAAAAATATTGTATTATACTAAATATGACATGAAAATCATGGGTATTAATATGGAGTTTGGCCCTTTTGTTGCTCCAACAGTCGTCACTGTTCAGAGACATTCCGCTAGTCAGACACTGTTGTTCGACAATTAGCCTTGGCTCACTGTTGGCATTCCAATTCATCTACTGTCTGATGGAGTTAAGGACACTTGCAAGCCAGCCAAGTTCTCAAAACCATTTCTTTATGTGCTTTGTTTTTGGAGGGCAGGGCACAAATCTGAAGAACTGACTTGTTTCTGGTGGAAGGTTAGAAAAGTGTCCTACTGAGACTCGTTGAGGTGTGCAGTACAACCCGTTCATATGTATACCTCATATTATGAAACTGTTCACTTTGACTGAGATGAAATAACCGTGTGAATTATGGGGGTGTGATTTTCTGAGATTTTATCGACAATGCTAATTAGCCAGTATTTTGTATATGTATCCTGTCTGAAATATTCAAAAGTTGTTCGACTAAGTATCTCTCATCCACTTGAATTAGCAGTGCGTCAGTGATATCTTAACACTTTTTCTCATATCGAGTCTTCTTTTTCACTGCTCTATCCAGGCTATTTGACTTTCTGCCTATACTTTGGTGTGCTTCCCTTTGCAGGCACCGGAAAGGTTATGTTTGTACCAGACATGCCAACCTTGTCTATGCTTTAAACTTTTTTCATCACAATCTCCTTTGTGTTGACAATCAAATGAACAGAGTATGTCTCATCCACTCTTTTTTTTTTTTTCTTAATTTTAATTTGTGTCTGACAGGGTCAGTGTGAATAGCAAAAGGATTAAGGCCTGGGCGATAACACCATGTCTCCTAGAGCTGTTTGTTTGCTTGTGTTGCTAGTACTGTGTTCTACCATGCAAAATCGCGGCTTATTGTTTTTGACTTATCTTGTGTGAAATGAGTCAGCTCTCATGCCTGCGTCGTTGAAAAAAACGGTTAAACTATTATTGTAGAAGATACGAAACACACGTAGATTTTATATGTTACAAGTTGATCTGAAGTTGTGCAAACTATGCAGTACCCGAGAAGACGTGGTATCACCCCAGGCAGTGTTGACTTGATTGGTGGCTTGTGGAATATTCCCGTCAGGGATGCATGACTGTAGTGGGGTGTAGGCTGATGGATGGCTTTCCACCCACGTTATCTTAATGAGAGACGCTCCCTATCTCTTTCTCTCGCTGGCTCTCTCCTTGGCTCTCAGCCTCGACCTCGCTGCCTCACGCTGTTTCGTTAGGGAGAGCTGACCTCACTCATTAATACTGGTCATGGAGATGCCGGGAGGGAGACAGGAGGTACATTTATACTCAAATGCTTTTCAAAGGTTAAGTGATGTCCAAGAGAAATGCTAATCGTTGCGATTTCTTCAAGAGCTTTGCATTCTTGAGAGGTGCTGCAAGAGTAGGCATGAAAAGACTAACACGTACTTTTAATATCATGCGCAAAATTTTCCATTTACGATGAGTGAACAAAAGTCAACGCTGTTTTTTTTAAGAGTATGACCATTTGGAATAACCTGACTTATTGTGTTAGTTATTTATATTTAGTTTGATCATCATCCAGACACATTCTGCTTAAACTGTTAACTCAGATATGTGCATTACATTGGTATTTATTCAATTATTCAATCAACAGTTATGCAATCTCTTGTATAGTTACTCCTCCGTTTACAATTCCAAGACGTTCTGTCTGTCATACAGTAAGCCGGCGAGTTTAATACGTACTACAGTCATGCTGCAACAGTTTTTATGGTGGCAGTTTGTATTAATTGTACGTTGTGAAGACTGATCAGATGAATTGTATTACATTAAAAAGTCGTTCATTGCCATCAAAATGACCTTATCACAAAATTTGCTGCATTCCAGCCACTGCATTTTGGCCCTACAAAATTCAGTGATTATTTCATTAGCTTAGGAGAAAAGGTTGGTGACAGCCAGTGTCACTCGATCAGGTTGATTAGTAAAGCAGACTGGTTGGTTTAAAAGGTAGCGATGCTTTTTCTTCTGTTAACCATGGTTACCTCCAATATAACACAAGCAGTCGTCATTGCATTGCATTAAAATGTTTCCCAAGCGAGACTATTGCTGCTTGTAAGATCAACCATTTATCAAATCATCAAGAAGAATGGTTCAGTTTCAGTGAAAAGGGCTTCAGGGCTCCCAAGAAAGTCAAGCAAGCATCAGGGCCGTCTATTAAAGAGGATGCAGCTATAAAGATCAAGACCTGTGTAGAGCTCGCTCAGGAATGGCAGAGGGCAGGTGTGAGTGCAATAGAACACACAGGGAGACAGGCTTTTGGAAGATGGCTTGATATCAAGAAGGGCAGCAAGGAAGCCACTTCTCCCATATAAAAACATCAACTGACATTCTGCAGCAAGAATATTGCCGGGAGAAGAAAATGTGAGCTCTACCACAAGTCCTGTGTCATGCCAACAGTGAAGCATTCAGAGACCATTCATGTGTGGGGTTGCTTCTCATCCAGGAGAGTGGTATTGCATACAATTTTCTCTAAGAACACTGCCATAAATAATCAATGGTATCAAAACAAGTAAAAGTAACCCAAGTAAAACGTCTCTCAACGATCCAGGAGCAATTTGGCGATAAACAAAAAATGTCCACATGATGACATGATGGCGCACCATGTCAGAAGACAAAGGTGATAACCAAGTGGCACTGTGCCCAAAAATTGAAAATTTTGGGCCTATGGATAAGAAATTCAACAAAAACCCATTAACTACGATCAACTCCGAGCACTGATAAGGCAAGAATGGGTTGCCAAGATTTTGCCCAGAATCTGATATGCAGAAAACTTAAATAAGAAATAAGAAGGGTCAACAATTTAAACATGGATGAATTGGTTAATAAAAAGTAAAAAAAAAAAAAGGAATGTTTATAATTGTACTTAATTACACCATATAAATATAAAATGAGGCAGCAAAATTTGTGATAACCAGAATGACTTTTCCTTACATTTCCCAGCGACTAACTGCATCATGCATACAAACATACAGATTGTAGAAATGTATTGTTGTTCATTTGTAGTTAAAATTCAATTCAGTCCAATGCTGGGGTGTGTGGGTGCCAGGGGGTGCACTGGGGGGTTGGAGTGCATCGCATTGTCTGCCGTTACTGCATGCTGTACTAATGAAGACGAACGTATTGAACAATGGATGCGGCTCCCTAATTTGCATCCCCTGCCTGAGTCGTGCCATGTGACAGGTGCAGAAAAGCAAGCTGGATGGACGATGAAGCCTAACACAAAACCCGAATGTTTCACACACATGGGAACACAGAAAATAAAACCATTAAAATACTGTCTATTCCCTGTACAGCATTAGTGATATCGTTTCCACACTCTCATAAGGAATGTCTTTTTCACTATTATTTCACCCACACTATTCGACTTTTTCTTTTCAGGCATTGAAACAGCTGTTTGTACCAGATGTGCCAAACTTGTTTTTGCAGTGAAGTTATTTAGGCATAAGCTCTTTTGCCACGCAAATGAGGACAGTACGTGTCAGAAGGTTGTTTTTAAATTAATTAAAGTGTCTGACACTGTCCCTGTGAACTGAAAACTGTTGATTTAAACACCTTGAGATGTCATGTCAGCTATTACGGCATTCATAGATTTTTAGAAGATAGAAGATTAGCCTATATTAATATCAGTCATCTTATTCTTCCACCTATTTCTGTGATGAATACAGCCCAAACCAGTCAATATGATTTCTGATGTTTAGATGTTTAGATACACACCTCACAGTACACACCACAGACACACAGGCCCACTCCACACATACATGTACACTACAATTTCGTTACACATACAACAATATACACACAAACACGTGGCCAAAAGTATCGAGACAACACCCCACATGTGGCCAAAGGTACTTGCCACATTTCAAGCACTGTTGTTGTTCATTTGATATCGTTTTGCGTGTTATTGCTTTAGGCGCAATGTGTCTATGATTCATATGAAGATCAGGTAACGTTTTATGTGTAGTCAATGTTTTGTTGGATTTTACATCCATCCATGCCAAGCAGTAGAGAATTTGCTCGTGGTTATCTTGTAGATTTGTTCGAAATGTTTTATTTAATCTCCAATTAGCTCCATTTTGATTGTCACATTAAAGCTGTAGTGTCAACAAATTATCCACTAAGCAAAAACATTTGAACCACCGCAGCATGTTGTTGGGGTGAAATTATTCTAATTATGGCAACGTTTTGTAGACAAATACCTACTGATATGACAGATTTCCCCAGCAGCCTTTCATTGCAGAAGTCGAGATCAATGTTCAGCAAACAGTCATGTTTCTGCATATTTATTTTTCCAACGGAAAAGCCCTGTGAAGGACGTACTTGCGGTTTGTTAATCACCTTACTGAAGGTGTAGGTGATGATCATTATTCTCAGCACCTGGAATGCAGGCTCTGACTGCATCATGTCATAATTAAATAATTATCAGTGCCATAAGTTGTTGAGTGAGAACAGTGTTTTGGAAGGTGTGTTTCTTAAAGTCATGCGTTTACAGTGGTTAGTGCTTGTCGCACGTCCGTATTTTTCTTTGTAATTAATTAAAGAATGAATTAAGCAAAGGAATGCAATACAGTTAGACTAATAAATAAATACATTAACTGAAATGCAAAGAACAACTGAAAATAGATGAAAACGTTATAGCCACTGAGGACAGTGGCATTGAGACTGGGGGTGTGTCTGAAATAGCAGATGTAGACTGCAGTGGGACTGCGGTAGCCTAGTGATAAAGGTACTGGACTTTAGACCTGATGGTCCAGGGTTCAAAGCCCATCTCTGACAAGCTACAATTGCTTGAATTCTAAGATTGTATGAGCTATAAGTGACTCTGGACAAGGGCGCCTGATAAATGCTGTAAACGTAAAATGTAGGCTGATGTACAAAATATACAATAATACAGTATAGCATTATACATAATGCTACTGGGGCAGCATGTTAGCTCGGTGGGTAGCAGCGCTGCCTCACAGCAAGGAGGTCCTGGGTCCCAATCCCAGGGTGGAACGGCCTCTGTGTGTGTGTGCGTGTGTGTGTGCGTGTGTGTGTGTGTATAGATATAACCTTGTGTGCGTCACTAAGATGGCCCCTGATGCCAAATAAGCAAACAAACAAAATGGCAATAATCATGCTCATAATTCTTCTTTTGGGTTTTATGGTGACTGGCGTACCATGTTGGTGCTTTGGAAGATCACACACTTGAGTGTTTTATTTAGAGTGCCCATGTTCATAGTCTGAATTTTTTGTTTGAACTTGGGGGCAAAAAAATCAGACAGGCCATTCAATATCCAAATTGTTCCAGTGACAAGGCTTTCAAATTCAGAGGTTCCTCTGTACAGTCCCTTTTTCAGGTAATGTATGTATTGTATGTATTACTAATGTGTAGTAATTGTGTTTCACAATCATAACATGTATTGTATAATATACTTATAATTCATAAAAACACATGGTTTTTAATATATTTGGCTTGTTATTAAATATGTTTGTTGCTGATTGGCAGCTGATCAAATTCAGTAGTGTAGACTGCTGCTAGGTTGGTGGCGTCTGTATCGTCTGTCTCCTGACATAATTTGCCCATTCATTTTTAACTTCAGTCATGTGTGTTTATGTAGAACTCTGGCTGGAATTGTAACACTAGCATGCTACATGTATTATGTGCAAGCGTTTTAGACAATCCTACCTGGCTACATGACGCAGTGAATGTGCGTCGACTTAAATAACTCGTTTTTTTTTTTTTTACTTTCCATTCCTAATTTTTTGGGTTTGCTTTTTTTTTTTTTGATAGATCTTTGGTCTGGAAGCCAAATGACTGGAAGTATGTTCCTGGACACCAGTTTAATTGTATAAAACGCTTCTGAATGCTCAGAAGTAGTAGTTTTGGCACACGTAGTACTGAGTTTTGAAGTCGGTCTGTTTTAGCCTTGTGTCGCCTTTATATATCACATCAAAGCACTGAGTGTCAGATCTCTCTTACTGCTGTCAGTTGGCAATACACCAAAATGAACTATACTATTTGTAAAGCCATGATTCTATTCACGTGGTGTGTCCATTTAGGTTTATTTTTTTACCACCTGTACTTCATCAGGAACTATAGAAGCATTGTTTTTCACAATATGTTAAAGACAGGTCCTTGTGAATTAGACATGCTTCTTTAACTTAAAGCCAGCCACAGGCTATGTTTAACTGTTTTACCTTTGACCTCCTGGCCCAGTGCAGAGGTTGAACCATGCTGAATCCTGGTTTCCTGGAGGTCGAGGATGAGCATCGTGATACTCCACACTTCCCGTGTTTAATTAAAGGTCTTGAGTGCAGCATGTCCTTTGGAGTCCCTTTAAGAGCCTGATCAGCGTCTGACCTTATGCTCACATCACACTATCACTCCAGCAGTAACAAAGAAGAAATGCCAAAGATGTTATTAAAGATGGAAACCATTGACGTCCTAGAATTATTATTATTATTTTTTCTCCATTTTTCCTTGTTCTAGTTTGGGTTGTGTGGAGGACTGGTCTTAACTGTGTAATGCCCTATGATGATCCAGATTTCTCTTCCTCAGACATGGCCAATCATGCCTATGTGGTGCTCAACCCAGCAGGAAGGCGTGCATGGGACTGGGTGGGTCACTGTTGAGGTGGGCTTGCAAACTGACTCGATGACAGCTATTTTTCAGGGTCAGCACAGGTTAGTGGGTAGTACCGCCACCCCACAGCAAGAAAGTCCATCTGTGTGTGTGTGTGTGTGTGTGTGTGTGAGAGAGAGTGGGAGTGTGTGTGTTTAGTCAAGACAAAGTCTATATGCTTACTTAAGAATTTGTAGACAAAAGTTAACAAATAATGAGGACAAATATAGTATGGTATTGTACCTTTTAGCTGTTGAGCATATATTATTTAGCATGTAATAAGAGAGGCCTTTCATGTGGTCATTTAAATGACTATTAATTCACTGAACTTTCAATAAATGTGCAACATTGTGATATGCAGCACAGTGAAATTTCCTTTTGGTGATATCGCACAGCCACACTGTGCAGGACATGAAGATTGACAAACTCTGTGTGTTAATTCTCCAGGCATAAAACATCCAATGTTCCAGCACAAAACCACACCAAGCCAACCTTAGCAGAAACATTGTTAGAAGGTTAGAAGGTACAGTAGCAATTGAGGGAGTTGATAAAGATGGGTTGAGTACTTTAGAATCAAGAATCATATAATTACACCTATTATCTAATTAATATACACTGGTCACTACTATTAGGGCATATTTCAAAATAAATACAAAGAGC
Organism: Parotocinclus haroldoi; assembly: GCA_034779995.1. Taxonomy (NCBI): domain Eukaryota; kingdom Metazoa; phylum Chordata; class Actinopteri; order Siluriformes; family Loricariidae; genus Parotocinclus; species Parotocinclus haroldoi. Next base: position 11,045 of record JAUZST010096349.1, read on the forward strand.
ATCCCATAAGAACTGCTGGAAAATCCGATCCTGTCCATGTCCCCATAGTTGTCTGTGTTTGGGCAGGCTTGGGTGATCATACACCGTACCGAACAGTCAGTGTGTGAGACACTCGTCCAGTTTGACATGATTTTGTTGACCCCATGAATATATCACTTACCACTCAATCACGACAATTGAGTTTGCATCTTATTTGAACAACTTTATTTGACTTCACTAATGCGCCTGTTTAATAAAACAAATTGGTTTCTCCCAGTGTTTCATGGCTGGGAAGGTGTTCTTATCCTTCTTCTTCTTCTTCTTACAAACACGGTGAGCGGAGTTTGTACCAAAAAGCTATATTTTGATCTCATCCGACAACGTGACCTTCTTTCATACCTCCTCTGGATCATCCAGATGGTTGTTCTTCAAACCTTAAACAGGGCTGAACATTTGTTGGTGTGAGCATTAGGACATTGTGTGCCTCCAAGATTATAATCCATGACGGCGTAGTATTACTAACGGTCATCTCCGAGACTGTGGTCCTAGCTCTCTTGATGTCATTGACCACATCCTCCTGTATAGTTCTGGGCTGATTCCTGACCAATTTTGCATGTAACCTCAAACTAAGGCTTGACTGTCATCTTGTGTTTTTTTACATATTCTAATAATTGTGCTAACAGTTGTTGCCTTCTCACCAAGCTGTTGCCTATTGTCCTGTAGCCCATCCTAGCATTGTGCAGGTCTACAATTTTATCCCAAGTGTTCTCTTTGTTCTTGGGCATGGTGGAGAGGTTGGAGTGTGATTGATTGTGAGGACATGTGTCTTTTATACCGATAACAAGTTCAAACAGGTGCCATTCATACAGGTAATGAGTGCAGAATAGGTGGAGCTATTTAAAGAAAAACTACAGGTCTGTGAGAGCCAGATTTTTTGCTGATTGGTAGGCGATCAAGTACCTATTGTATGCAATAAAATACAAATTATTTATTTAAAAATCATCATGTCATTTCATCATGTGATTTTCTGGATTTTTTTCTTGTTTTAGATTCTGTCTCTCACTGTTGAAGGGTACCTACGATACAAATTACAAACCTCTCCATTCTTTGTAGGTGGGAAAGCATTGGAAGTGTGTCAAAGGCTTATTTCTCCCACTGGTTTGCACCTGCCTTGTTTAAATATATAGCATTACTCACATTTAAGCTTGTTTAATTTCACAATTCACACTTTGAATGCACCTTCCATTTAATTAGGGGATCTGACAAAGACCTTGGTAGGTCAAGAGCAAGGCTTCACTCTGTTTGATTTGTAAGGCTGTAGACAAGTAATAATATTGTTCTCCTCCTAGCTAACAAGGCCAGACAAACAGATCCTTGGGTGCCCTGCATTTGTCAGACACCAACCTTAGAGTAGACCTTGTACACTGCAGTTTGAACATTGAGATATACTGTATATTCAGCTCTCTGGTGTCTTAGTAAAAGCAGGCAGGAACAACAGTGTTTTCAAAGCACTGATACAAGGACAAAGTGTTGTTCTTGACACCTTAGCAGACAGCAGGACTTTGTCCCCATATGTCCCCATTTACTATGTTGGGCTATCTCACTGGTAGGGCTATGCCAAAGAACACAAATGAGCTGGGGAAATCTTCGTGTGTGGTGCCCACTGTTTTGTTCTATTTTTGATGGAATATAGCATGTAATAATGAATCTGTTAATATAAATAAATATGTAATATATTTATTAATGCTCTAATTCCGTTGTCCACACCTGACCCTGTCTAATAGCACAGATCCATCCAGACTGATCTGAAAGCAGCATCCAGGAAGGCTCAGACCCTGACATGCAAAACATGTGCGGTTCATATTCTGCTGAGTTGACTACAACTGTAGCTCTGTTACTTCCAGTAACAGAGGCAAAATGAGCCGAGAGGAGAAGAGTTTGAGGCTTCTTAATCCACCGGAGAAAGCCTGGTGATTCGTCTCACTTTGGTACTCCACGCACTCACACTTGCGCACTTTCTTCTGGTTTTCTTTCTCTTTGCTCTGGCAGGTTTCACTACAGAAAGCCAACTCAGCACATTCTGCAGACACTGGCCTTCAGGGAGGAAATAAAGAGGAAATTGTGTAGAAAGTATAAAAGTCAGATTCTCTTATTCTCCCTCTTTCGCCCTTCTCACTTACTCTAACTATTCCATTCTTTCTCAAACGCACTCGCTTTACCAATGGCACTTTGTATAAGGGACAAGATTGAAAACTTTGGTTAGCTTTCGATGGCTTCTCAGTAAGATGTGTGTGTATATGTATATGTATGTATGTATAGAAAAATTAGGAGATATTTCATTTTAGTGAGCAGTGTGTAATCTCCAGCATGAGATGGATAACCACTTTTTAATGATTTGTCAATATTTAATTTATTATAGAATTTAGAATAGAATACAGGATGCAGTAATAAAAAAATAATCAAACCACTCAAACAGCTTCTATAGGCTACTTTGCCAAGCATTTAATATTCCCTACCCTTACACTTTAGTGGCATCTGCAACCTCATCTGGGTGAAGTTCAGGCAGTCTGAAGAAGGCTGATCAAGAATGGTATTTTTTTAATGTGCTAAAGTTTACAAAGTTTGGAATAAAAATCAGTTCAAAAGAGTTGAATAAATTGGCAAAAGTTTGAGATCTTTGGCTCCATTTGTCAACAATATATGTGGTCATTAAAACAAATATATTATTTAACAATTACGTATTTCGTGATTTAAGACTTTTGAATATACAACCCCGAATCAGAAATAGTTGGGATGTTATGGAAAATGCTGTGCTCACGACATGTACTTTGACTTTTATATCATTGCAGACATTATGAACACAGGATATTTAATGTTTTGTCTGACGAACAAACTGTCTTGTTTTCTTTGTTAATAAATATCAATTTCTGCATTTCAGTCCTGCAACACATTCCAAAAAAATGGTGAATCAGGAGCAATGTATGGTTAGTAGAGTGAGAAATTGTTTAAATGTTTAAAAACAAAGATCTTCAGAGACAAACTGAACGGGATTTCCATATTTCTTACCTTTTCTGATTTCACTTGTTTTGCATTTTCCTGTTAATAAATGCATGAACATAGCAGGAAAACATGCAATCTTGAAAGAATTGATGTTGCTCTGAAACTCTATATAACTTTCTCCATTTCTGATACTGCTATCACAACTGAAAACTACTTTGCCAAAGGCACTGACACCGCCCATACCATGAAAGATCCTGGTTTTTGGACTTGTTCCTGATAATAGTCAGGATAGTCCTTTTCACCTTTGGTCCAGAGCACAGTGCATGCATTTTATTTAAAAAAAAACAGTCCTGGAAAATGGATTAATCTGATGATACTACACATTTCCATCCAAGATGCCTCCAAGCTTAGATGAGTCAAAAGATGAATGTTGAATACTCAAACCCAAAGTTGAAATGGACCATTGCTGTCTAAAGATATTATTATTCTTAAACACACGTTATGAATTTTACAGTTAAAGCTACCGTATTCCTTTTTTCTAGAACAAAAACTATCCATTAAGAAGAATTCAATTAAGTCACTGTGCTAAATGTCTGGGCTTAGTCGGTTGAAGTTGTGCTGCTGTCATGTCTCTCATTTGTCAATCTGTAAATTGAACAGGGGAAATTTTCGTTCACTGACTGACCTTCTGCTCAGGGCGGGCTCTCGTCCCTCACCTGAATTGAGCACAACCGGTAAGTCTTAAATGTGCTGCAAATTGATTTTTTTAATGCTATCTGGATCAGGGTTGTGGGGACATATTCTGAGAATTGTGTTTGCACACAGGTACCTGGTTTAGAAAGAAACAGCAGGAGTCGCTAATGTTGCTAACATGTACAAGGATCCAAAAAAGGGCTGAGTTCCAAATGAAAATACCAGAATGAAATATTACTTCAATAAAATCAGTCCATGGTTTAAAATATCATAGGTCTTTGTGGAAGCCCCACCGGTTGGCTTTATGCTCTGAGAGATAAGGCAGGGGTGTGGCTATGCCTTTTCCTTACACCACATCCCTGTCTTGGTGGGGGGAACGGCTCCAGTGGCCCACATATATCTATCTGTCTGCTCATCAGTCAGGAAGGAAAAGAGGACCTCTTCCTCATCCTGGTACGCCGACACCAGGAATTTGTGTAAATCAAGAGGACTTGAGGGAGTGAGAGTCTGCTTTCCAGTGCATTGCTTCCATTCATTCTGAGTGTAAAAGTCAGGACATTTAAGCATGATACCAACATGGTACATAATCTTAAATATTTTGCTGCTGCTCATAAAAAAAGCAAAGCCCACACTGGCACTACCAGTGGCGTTACTTGTACATTCAATTGCATTATTTTGTTCTGCCCAACAGGAGAAACATTGAACACATTCAGTCACCCGTTTTGACTTGACTGCATTATTGTGTAACTAAACCGTGATCGTTACCACGTCTTTCAAAATGATAACCTAATTTCCGATTTGCTTCTATTCATGCCAGTTAATACATTAGACCAGTGGATTCTGAGAAGACCATACAGTAGGGGTGGACATTTCATAAAACTAAAATACCACAAATCTTTCAGGCTGAATCATGATCAGTAACATTCGACCTACCCCCGATGTTTGGTACTAATTTGCAACTGAGCATGGCAGACAATGAAATCTAGCATCACTGAACAACATAAATAAGACTCCTTTCGTTAAAACTGCATTTTAAAACGGTGTACTTTTCAACTTTTCAGGGCTTAACTTTTAAGTTGAGTATATATAGCAATATATTGGGATAAGTAGTTTCAACATGTATTCCATGGATAAATAATAATAAAAATATATAGATAGGTCAGATTATATCTATATAGATAGAATATTGATTTTTTTTTTGAAGAAAGAAAACAAATTATTTTATATTATTTTATTATATTATGTATTATTATAGATTCTAATTTGAATTTATGTATTATTTAAACGAAGTGTAAACCACAATTTCCGCTCCTGCAGGTGTCGTAGTACAGTTTTCATTGAGTTATCGATGTTGGATTATGAGTGGAAGGAATGAGTGATGGATTAATCACTGTCTTAGACTGTGGTCCTTAACTTTTTTTTTTCTGTAAAACTCTTTGCAATAGAACAATGTCTCAAGTGAGCTTTAACATTTTAGATTTGATTTATAAGGCCAATCCCAAATTCAGCAAGCAGTGAAATTGGCGAAGAAAAACTTGATGAACTTTATAAAGAAAAATTCTCAGGAGGACTCAAAAAAGGAAAACTAATCCCACATAACTGATGATTTTAATTAATTAATTAATTTTTTACTGCATCCTACATGCCTTTTTGCCTCACAGCATGAAGGTCCCGTGTTCCATCCCAGGGTGGAGGGGGAGCCTGGGTCCTTTCTGTGGAGTCTGCATGTCCTCCCCGTGTCTGTATGGGTTTACTCCGGGTACTCCAGTTTCCTCCCACAGTCCAAAAACATGTGTGTTATGTTAATTGATTACTCTAAATTGGCATTGACGTTTGTCTGTGCGTATGACTAGTCTTGAGATGAACTTGTGCATGGATATAACCTTGTATGTGTCGCTAAGATGGTCACTGATGCCAAATAAACAAACAAAATACATCCTACATGCATGTAATACTCTGGGCTATTACTGATTTACTAGTGTGATAAAGATCGGGTTGTAGCTAGCTTTGACTGGGGTTAAAGTGAAACTTTCTCAGCATCATTTCAAATTAATCATAGTCAATTTTCTTCCCATTTTTTGGAGTACATCTCTATTCTCTAACATCTGTAACTTTATTGTATTTAAAAAAATAGATAAGCCTGTTCTAATCTTCATTTTTTATTAATTTAAATTTTTTTTGTTCCCCCTCTCGTAACCTTTAAAATTCTGTTACATTTTCACACATACTTTACATTTTGGGTAACATATTCCCACTACCACCACCAAACTTTTTTTTTAATTCTGATATTATATGTCAGATGATTTCTTTTTTCCTTTTGGAAAACCTCATGGCTCGGTGGTTAGCACCACTGCCTCACCACAAGGAAGTCCCATGTTCAATCCCAAGGTAGAGTGGCCTGGGTCCTCCCTGTGTCTGTGTGAGTTTACTCCAGGTACTCCAGTTTCTTCTCACAATCCTCCTTTATGCGCGTTAAGGATTAAGGATTAATTGATCACCCTAAATTGGCATTATGTGTGTGTGTATATGTGTGTGTATATGTGTGTGTATATGTGTGCGCGTGTGCGTGCGTGTGCGTGCGTGCGTGCGTGTGTGTGTGTGACTAGTCTTGAGATGAACTTGTGTATGGATATAACTTTGTGTATGTTGCTAAGGTGGCCACTGATGCCGATAGTGATGTTAAATAAACAAACACACAATAAACAGACTGGTGCATCATAGTATATTGTGTATTAGTGTGTGTGTGTGTGTGTGTATATATATATATATATATATACACTTACCCCAAACCACATACTAATACACTATATATATAAATATATATCTCAGAAATCGATGCATGATAAATATGCCTTTTATAGGCTATGCACAAAAATGCACTTAAACAAATAAACAAATGACCATTCAAGACTACAGCTGAATTGGTGAATAAGCATAAAACAGAAATTCAGAAATAAGTCAATTCTAACCAAGTGGGGAAAGCTTAGCTTTCCCAAACTGTTTACCTGAAAATTCTAATGTAATGTGTTTTGATAATGAAGGACTAAAGATAACGTTGCCATTTTTGCCTTTCCCTACTGCAATGTATAGAATATTCACTATAATCCGCTATTAGATATGAGTCTCTGACTAAATACATATCAGAGTTTCTTCTGAATTCCAGACTTATTTCTCATCCACATTGTTCTAGTTCAGAGTTCGAATGATTAATGAGCTCTGATCTATCTGGCTTGAATGTACTTAGATCACATGTTCCTTGACTAGAACTTGATTATTTGTGGGTTTCTGTTTAAGAAAAGATCGTGAACATTTTTTTAATACTCGACGGAAACCACAAGTAGATGGAAAATGATTTGGTCTGTATGTCGTTACAGCTCGGAGCAACCTCTTCAGATTGTCTGTAATGAAGCGTCAGAACAGAACAGTTCCTGAAGAGCCAGGTAAGCAACAAACCAGTCGGGCGTTGACTCGTTTGAAGCTGAAACGTGGCTTCCATGCCCATTTAGGAAGCTAAATAAACAGACCATGGAAGGCCATAAATCAAAATGCAGAAAAAAAGACTGAGGTGGCCTGCTCGATGTTCGTCTCACGCCTGCTCTTAGGTTTTGCCTCCACTTGATTTTTGCTTGCCCTCAGGATCAGGTTACTCAAAGTCCTGCATTTCATGCTCACAACAGCATTATTCATCACCCTGGCGCTGACACTGAATTGGGGGGTCCAGACCTGAATACTTAACAGGAGGGAGAACTCTGGAGGGCGCATGTGTAAGACCTGACTGGTGCTAATTAGGAAGCGCTAACAGGAAGTGGGGCTTCTGGTCTGTTCGTGATTACCTCCAAATGGAGCTGCTTCAGAAGAGCCTGCAGAGGCATCTTTAGGTTTCTGTATGAATCTGTTCAATCAGTGTACAGTACTGTGCAAAAGTATTGGGCCACCATTATATTTGTTGTTTATTCAATGGAATAATGACCATGTATAACATGTTAACAACTTTGATTTGTCATTCCATGATACTCAGTTCAATTCAATTCAATTCAATTCAGTTTTATTTATATAGCACTTTTTACAATGTAGCATTGTCTCAAAGCAGCTTTACAATAATACAATGATCTAAAAAGCCAATCCCAAGTTGAGCAAGCCCAGGGCGACAGTGGCAAGGAAAAACTCCCCAAAATGGTAGGAAGAAACCTTGGG
>JAUZST010096358.1:0-18908 GCA_034779995.1 Parotocinclus haroldoi
TATATATATATCTCGTGAACCACTGCTCCCAACACCTCCTAAGAGCTACATCAAAACGGCCTAAATGATGGGTAGTTCTTATAGTCTGTTAATGATTACCCACTAAGAAGCAGGTGAAGCACTTCTGGTCTTATGATCATTTACATATCTGTCTGAGACATAGATGTTTAGGATGACCAGAACTCTTCCAAGACCTGGCCGTCCAGCCAAACTGAGCAATCATGGGAGGAAGAGCCTTGGTGAGAGAGGTAAAGAAGAACCCAAATATCACTGTGTTTGAGCTTCAGAGATGCAGTAGGGAGATGGGAGAAAGTTCCACAAAGTCAAGTATCACTGTAGCCCTCCACCAGTTAGGGCTTTATGGCAGAGTGGCCCAATGGAAACCTCTCCTCAGTGCAAGACATATGAAGGTCCACATAGAGTTTGCCAAAAAACACATGAAAGACTCCCAGACTATTAGAAATAAGATTCTCTGGTCTGATGAGATGAAGACTGAACTTTTTGGCGTTAATTCAAAGCGGCATGTGTGGAGAAATCCAGGCATTGCGCATCACCTGCCTTATACAATCCCAACAGTGAAGCAGCTGCAGGGACAGGACAACTTATTGCAATTGAAGGAAAGATGAATGCAGCCAAGTACAGACATATCCTGGAAGAAAACCTTTTCCAGAGACAATGGCTCTAAGGACACAGCTAAAATAATAATGGCTTAGGAACAACTCTGTGACCATTCTTCACTGCCCCAGCCAAAGCCCTGACTTAAATCCAATTGATCATCTCTGGAAAGACCTGAAAATGACTGTCTACCAACGTTCACCATCCAACCTGACGGAACTGGAGAGGATCTGCAAGGAAGAATGGCAGAGAATCCCCAAATTAAGGTGTGAAAAACTTGTTGCATCATTCCCAGGAAGACTCATGGCTGTACTAGCTTAAAGTTTTTCAGTTTTTCTTTTTTAATACATTTGCAAAAAATTCTACGTCTTTTCTGTCAGGATGGTTAACTGAATATACATTCATACTTTTTTATTTTTGCAATGAAGCAAAGGGAGATACATTTGAAGGGGTTGCTTATTACCTCAAAATGGCATTAATTAATTAATTGGCCTGATTAATCTTTCTAGCACAAGTTTAAACAGTGCAAAAAAAATCTCATAAATAGTCCAATTTATTGCCGCAATTATATTAATTTAGTAAAAACTTGATGAAAGGCATTAATATGAAAAGTCCACACCACAAGGGGTGGTTGTACCATGTTTAATATATATATATATATACATTTAGTAGTTTTAGTGAAAGCAAAACACTCAAACCATCGATCCACATCCATCCATCGTAGTCACACACAGTCACACACTAATGGCCACTTTAGAAACACTAATTAACCTAACGCGCATGTTTTTGGACTGTGGGAGTACTTGTAGTAAACCCACACAGACATGGGGAGGACATGCAAACTCCACACAGAAAGGTTGCTCCACCCTGGGATTGAACCCAGGACCTCCTTGCTGTGAGGGAGCAGTACTACCCACCAAGCCACTGTGCCCTCCTCTAACAAGAAAAAAAGGCCTGAGAACGGGAAAAAGGCCAGTTCTGTGAGGGAAACTGGGAGCTGACAACTTCCAGCAACCCTATCACGTATTTACATCTGGTTTTAAAAATGTGAACCTAAGCCTGAAACTTATAGCTTGAGCAATGGATTTGCTGTTATCAGACACAGACAGTAGCGTATTTGGTGCTGCTCAGTTTGCGTTAGTCATCCTCCAGACCTTCATCTGTGGTCACAGTACTATTGGAGTTCAGATGTGACACTGGGGTGTTTCGAATTTCCAGCACCACTGCTGTCTCTAATCCATCAGTACACAAAAGTTCAACACTTTTGTAATTGCAGAACTACAAAGTGCAAGTAAATGAAGGCATAATCATATGGGTGATTTCTTTTGCCAAAATCTGTGTCTGTTGTATACTCGGTCATGTGTAGTGGTGTACTGGTGTCTCTAAAAGTATTCCAGTGTATGTGTGTGTGTGATTTATTGGTGCCGTATTGCCAACGTGTGCTCTATGTTGCCAATCATGCCCTGGCACCACATGACTCTCGAATGTCTTAAGCAAGTATGAAAATAAATTAGAGATTGAATAATTTTTACACATACAGAGGGAGTCAAATGTCTGGGTTTTGGTATATATTGAAGTGTTTTCCTTAATAAATCATACAATTAGAGCGAAAAGTTGAATCACAACGAATCTGAACAAAGCAGTTTGTTAAATCTGAGAAATAGTAATAGAATTTGGTATGTTCCCCTTTTTACTATGTTGACAGCATGAAATGAAACTTGCATGTTCTCCACAAGAATTCGATTATCCATAGTGTTCCAGCATGATTTCATAATATTCTATGAAAAACAAAATCTTCTGATAATACTGAATGCTTAGATTTCTCTCTGGATTTTAGAGTTCAAGTGCCCCCCCCTAAAAAAAGCTCATAATTGATTAAAGTCAGCACTCCTTGATGTTCTTTGGATGTGTGTTTGGGTTATCATTCTACTCCAGAATGATTCAACAAAGATTCAAACAAGCATTTTTACTAGTCATCTCAAGACTTCTGCCCCCTCCCCCACTATATGCTCATGTGGATCATTCTATAAATTAATGTAATGTAATGTGATTTTAGTAACACGGTACTGGAACAAAGGCTTCCCGTGCATCCCATGTATCTGCATCCCACTTACTGAGAGTGAAAACTTGAAATGATCACATAAGAGGTAATAAAATCGCAGAGTTTTAGAGCAGTGTTGATACTTAGTTTCCTGCAGTTGAAAACAAAACAATTTTCTTCAGTTTTTTTCTCCTGCTATAATGAAATAAGGGATGGAGATTTGATAGACAGCTTTAAATATTAAATTGAGTAATTAAATTCTAAATAGAATACGTATTTATCAGCGTAAGGTGGTGAAATATAATGATGGCTATCTATAATCACATTTTTTTACTTAATTTTGTTTTCAACTTTTAAATATCTATTACTTTTCATGTGCTGTTTCATGGCTTTTGTAAAACTAACTTGACGCCCTCTTGTTGTTGTTTTTGTGGCCATGAAATGACTCAGTTCCTAAACTTCCAGCATAACCAGTCCCCAGTTCCAGACCACCAAAGAAATATATTGCTGGAAACAAATCGGCTGGCCAAGAATCGACTTTTAGGGGTAAAAATCATTGATTGGCACTGGCACTGGAACTTGCATACTAAAAGAATGGAAATACATCGGTTACTATATATTGTTGCCATTGTGCTTGTGTTTGTCTTAAATTCTAGCAGTGTAAATTGAAGTAACTCATCCCAGATCATCTACACAGTGTGTACTCTATACGTGCAATCTACGTTTGGAGTGAAGTGCAACATATAAACTTCATAAGCTAGAAAGATAACACCGTCAGCAATCTGAAGCTCTTGGCCTGGTGACTCTCAATAATGTCTCCATAATATTCTGTGTATGTATTTGGGCTGCAAATTTCTTAGCTAATGTGATACTTATTATGAAGTGTGAGTGTGTGTGTGTGTGTGTGTGTGTGTGTGTGTGCATTCATCTCTCATTAGCAGACTGTAAGCATCAGCATCAGAAATTTTAGCAGATGCTCAAGCATAAATTAGAAAAAAAATAGGAGAATGATGTGTAGTGGAGATACTAATTAATCTATTTTTATCTATTTGTCTGCTGGTTCTTGGAATATATGTTCACAATAGAATCTATTTTAGTTTTACATATTTTACATATTTTGACCATTCATTACAAGTCCACGAAAGCCGTTTACCATCCCACGTTTTATGGGTTCTATAATGTTTAGCAGATAACGGAATGTATCCCTTTGGTCGCTGGGCATGCAGTCAAACACAGTGGAACCGATTTCATATGGTCTGGGTGAATATCCTTCATCCAGTGGCAACAAGAAATTGTCCCTGCAACTCTGTTTAATTGCTGCGCTTCACCTTCTTGCCAATAAGGTCAAGTAGCGGTCATCTCTTGCTGTTGTGGCAGATGAACGACCCTGCCCTGGTCTTCTACGTGCTGCTCCAGTCTCTTGAAAGCGATTCCACAGTATGCTAATCATACTTTGGGATGTTCCAAGCGTTGTTACCACTGTTGTCTATGTTTTACCAGCTTCAAGACGTCCTACGGCCCTTTGAGCTTTGCATTCAGGCAAATCATTTTGCACAGGCATTGCAAGGGCTTGGGAATTGTAGGATACGCACTTTTGAGATCAGGGAACACTCAGATACTCTAGCCCTTTCAACCTTTTATTAGCATACCTTTTTCAGCATTTTCACCAATTAAGTAAAAGTTGTTTTTGCATCTCATTTGCGTTTGCATTCATATTCATTTTGAAATATCCCCTAATTTTTGTGAGCAGTACTGTAAAGAATTGTGAGCTCACCTGACAAAATGTAACATACCTAATAGCATGTAACACCTCAACAGGCGCTGATTAGTTTGATTCAATCTGACAAGGACTGGAGAATGTTCTGGCTATAGGTGACATCTCTGCTCATCCAGATTTAGTGGATACCTTCCCTTGCATCTTACTCTTTGTTCCAGGTAGTCAAGATTTTCAAGGGAGATTCACATCTGGACATTTTGCGAGGCAGTGATTTGCAGCTCTGTGAACAGGAACATTGTCATTGTGGAACAAAGATATAGGAATGTTATGTCCCTCTGTAAGATAGTAAGCAGCTCAGTGCAGGCAAATTTCCTTGCACCTCAACCAAAGGGCTAATTTCTGCATAAAAAAAACTGTAGAACATCACAGAACTTTCTCCAACAGCAGCTTTTTGAGGTCTTCGATGAACACGACACTTAGCATTATTTACATATAAGCAGCAATGAGATTAATCTGACTAGAAAACTGGTATGAAACGAATACAGAACATATCATGAACATTCACATTTTTACATCATTTTGCCCACTGTGACCAGTAACTTTGTAAGCAGTATGGTATCCCTGCAAAGAGTTCTATCAGAAATTGTGAAGGACCTCCGCTGACATCTAGGAGCAATTCTTTCCTGAAAGCGAACCAATTTTGCTGTCGGTCCTTGTCCATCAGTATCATCTATTGGCCATAATTTGGATGAGAATTTCCTCTAGACTGCCATTTTTGCTTCTGCTGGTAGACATGAATTACTGTACTGTTTTATTACTGACCTGTATTAGTGGTCCTGCTGCCACTGGAAATTCAGCTACTTTCTTTACGTTTACGTTTATGTTTCCTTTTGCCAAACAAAATGAGGTCTCTAATTTCACCCATCATTAATATCTGTTTTTTAACTCATTTTCCACACATCTAACAGGACTCACTTCTCTGTACCACCTTTTCTCAATCTCTGAATGAATATTATTTGTATCCCAGTCATGTGTAACACTGTGCAGGATCCTGAAGTTACTACCAATTAGGTGGCTAATTTCTTTCTCTGGAGAGTTTGTGTGTGTGTGTGTGTTTGTGTGTGTGTGTATACACATAAGCACCGATGACTGGATACTGAATCTTGTTAACCTAATCTGGTTTTATTTAGCCATTTAGATAAAGGACAGATTTATTCAGTTTTAATGAAGTGTTGATAATTAACCTAACTCAAACAGACACATTGGACACGGCTGGTCTTGACAAAATTTTTCAAATCCAAGTTACCCCAAAAGCGACCAAGTCCAAAACTGCATTACAACTGCATTAGACCCTGTATTACAACGCCAGTATCTGGGTTTACATGTCTGATTTATACATAGTAAAAGCTTTTTATATTCACGTGGCTAAATTTCAATTCACGCCAAATACCAAGCTGTTGAGTGCACACCTAGAGTGTGCAAGGTATTTGTTAGGTTAAGTTCTTACATTTTTTAAAGATTTCTAACTCACCAGGTGTCTCTGCAGGTGTGCTACTGCTTCTTAATACTTATACATGTAAATGAGAACATAAGCCTGTTTCATTTTATTTGTCATTACATACATACATTTTATATGATGTGCCATTGCTGCTAGGTTACACGTAGTGTGTGATCCCTTCCTTCTGCAATTATTTTATGAATAATAAAGAAATATGCTTCCTGTCCAGGATGAGCTATTATTGTCCAGTATAATGGAGTATGGATACAGAAGCATTTTGCTTTACAAAGAAGACCCTTGGGGTTTGGGGATCTTGGCCCTTTTTATTTTCTCAGTCTCGATGGCCCACTACAATTTGGGAAGACTGATTTGAGGGCGAGAATGCCAGACTAACCTGTGTTCCTAAGCCACCCGCAGATGTTGGCAAGCTGTGGATTCAGCAGAACTGCCAAGACCGAGCAATTCATCATGAGTTTATGAAAGTGGGGCAACAGCAGTGCCTTCTTTCATCCTGCATTGCATTCTTGTGTCTCGTGTTATGCTCATGTTGGATTAATGAAGCCCTTGGTGCAAGGTTTCATAGGATAGGCTGACTGTGGTTCTGTAGAACTATGTGCTGTCTTTATTGCCTTGCAGTGGTCAGTGATATCCATTCGTCCCAGTGTGTCCATTCCAATGCACACAGGGTTAGTGATGGTTGGCATTTCATTCAAGTGCATCTTGAACAATCTGCAGTGCTTTGAATCCAGCTAGTGTTTGTCTCTTTTGCTTTTTTAATAGAATAGAACAGAAGAGAACTATAGTGCTGTTGGCACACCTGAGCAAGCCTAGGGTTATAATGGAATTCTGCCTGGGATGAAACATAGAAGCAATAAACCAAAGGTGGAGCCATGCTTATATTGAATACAATATTGCGATTAGCAGTATGGAAAACCAACTGGCAAATTTTACTGCAATCATTATTTACATATAAGAAATGGCCAGAGATTGCACTCAGGTTTCAGAATGGTTCACATGATAGCAAGAATTGAACCCTGCACAAGGAAGTAAGCATGTAAGCATCACACTGGTACCAGTAGGATCTTGGTGGGATTAGAGGAACTTGGAACATATGTGTTAAACATGGAGTTTAACAAAATACTCCATAATTACAGTCTATTTTGTAAAACAGTTTGGCTGTAGGAAATAATGTGCACTTGGCATTGGTGCTTTATCTCCTTATTAGTAGACATTAACTTACAGAGGGGAAAATAAGGATTTGATACACTGAAGATTTTGCGAGTTTTCCCCACCTACAAAAGAAAGTTGTAACTTTTATTGCAGGTATGTTGGGACAAAAGTTAGGTCAGAATGAAAACTGCAAATAAAAAGCAGTGTTTTTTTACATTAACTGTGACTTTTATTTATTGCGTACAGTATGAACCTGATATACTT
Organism: Parotocinclus haroldoi; assembly: GCA_034779995.1. Taxonomy (NCBI): domain Eukaryota; kingdom Metazoa; phylum Chordata; class Actinopteri; order Siluriformes; family Loricariidae; genus Parotocinclus; species Parotocinclus haroldoi. The sequence continues at coordinate 7,306 of JAUZST010096358.1, forward strand.
CATGTTTTTTTTGTTCAACTTAATTTAATCTGTTCCTGCCTGCAACACCTTTCAAAAATGTTAGGATGGTAAAGCATTTACCACTTGGTAATGTTGCCATTCTTTCTCACAACAATTGAAAGACATTTTAGGACTAAGTGTTGAAATGGTTTTGATGTTATGTTGTCCCATTCTTCCTGCAAACATGTCTTAAGGTGGTTTTCGCTGTACCATTTACTTCCACAGTCGTGCATTGTACTGTGTGCAGTATGTGGTTTTGCATTATCTTGTGGTAAAAGATGACCCTTTGAAGGCAGCATATATTGCTCCAAAATATCAATGTTCTTTTCTGCATCAATGCTGCATCACAGAAGTGTAAATGATCACAGGCACAACCCCATACCAGGACAGACCCTGGCTTATGTACGTCTTGCTGACATTAGTCTGGATGGTCTCTTTCATCTTTGGTCTCGAGCACATGGCATCTTTTTCAACTATGTAAGTTAGGGGTGCGAATCTCTAGGCACCTCACGATTCGATTTGATTACAGTTCAGAGGGCAACGATTACTGATGCATCCCGATTCGTTTTTTTCTATACAGAGTTTTTTGTCTTCACCATGTGACTACATGAAACAAATCTATGGTGTCAAAATAGATCTTAAAGTTTCAAGAATTAAAAAACCTGTAAGCAAAAAATGTACATTTTGTAATAAAAAACGGTTTGTAAACGGAATATTTCTGTTTGTAATCGTCTATTTTGAATTTAATATTCTTGAAGTATCTGTATTCTTGTTGTATAAGTATATATTATTCTTGAAGGCGCTTTCTTTGAGCCTTTTCTCCGTCGCTTCTGACTTTTGACTTTTGGACTGATTTGATGGTGGGGCCCCTCCCACCAGCTCATTCTACAGATTAACAAATGAATACAATACTAAAAGAGAGAATTGTTAAAACTATCTTCCGTGTTTATTCCTGACCGTTTTCCAAGAAGAAAATACTTTCGTGCTTTCGCTGACGTTGGTGGCTCTGTAGAATGAGCTGGTGGGCGGGGCTTAACTCCAGCAGCCAATGATTGCCTAGATCCAACCCCACCGTCAAATCGGTCCAAAAGTCAAAAGTAAGAAACTTTCTGAAGTGAAAGAGAGACTGGTGAAGATGGAGAAGAGGCGCAAAGAAAGTGAAAACAGATACTTACCGAATATTAAACTCCAAATAGACGATTACAGAGCTCAGTCAGTAAGTGCTAATGTTTAAGTTGTTGTGTAAGAACAGAAGCTGGTCTACATGTTGAGATGCAAGTTCGCTCAATGATCAATTATTGACACTTGTTAATCGAACAGATTAACATTAATCATTAATGTCCGAATCGCGATGCATCTAAAATTCGAATTCCCCCCCCACCCCTAATGTAAGTACGTTTCCACTGTGCTCACCCTTAAATGCCTCTGAACCCAGAGAAGTTGGCACAATTTCTTGGCATTGTTAATATAAGACTTTTCACAGTAAAGTTTTAAGTGGAATTTGTGACTATAACTCTGCATGTGTTGTTGTTCTTGATGAAGGTTTGCCAAAGTAATCCCTTGCCCATTTATTAGCTCTGATGAATGATAGTTCTTGATGCAGGGATCGGAGGTCAAAGGTGCCCAGCTTAGGCTTTTGCCCTTGCTCTTTAAGCAGTAAAATACATCCAGATTCCTTTATCATATTATGCACTGTAGAGGGAAAATATGCAAATCCCTTCCAATCATTCTTTGATTGAACATGGTTTTAATCATGGTACAATTTTAAAAATGATATATTTCCTTAATCCAAAAATTCATTAATAAAGTTATAATAAGTCGTTATCATGCAACAAATGGTCTTTGAACAGTTCAGGTATGTTACATGGTCTGGGCTGTATTAATCACAAGAATGTGTGGAAGAATAATAAAATTCATGAGGCATAACAATAAAGTGGTCTGCTGACTAATGATGACTTTCATAAACTCTTATGACTGAGGAGTACACCATTATTGCAAAGGATGAAAGTCAGGACTTGAATGTCAGGACTTGGAAGTTTGGCATTGTCAGCTGTGTTGATTTTTTCATACAAGTAGTTGAATTTAATAAAGCTATAAAGCAGTGTCCTTTCTCACCAGTTTTTACACATCTATGCGTTCAAACCTTCAGCAGTAACTATAACTATGGCGTCACACTATTCGCTTGTCCTCTCCATGACACGACACATTGCTGCAGAGGGAATATATTAACCACTGCATCATTATATTCTGTTCAGATTTCTGATTGGTAAATGTTCTGATTTTCATCATTACATACAGACTACTCAACAAATGTACTTCAGTGAAGAGTCTTATAAATCCTTTTTTTACTAATCTTTGTACTCATCTTTACCAGGGTGCAAATACTGTGGAAGGGATAGTCATTTCTGTATATCGACCTCCGCTATGGAGCATTTCGGTCCAGTACTTTTGCTGATTTAGTTCTTGGCTACAGTTGAGACTCTGAGATCAGGCTGCGATATCAGTAAATAACTTTCTGCCGGTTTAGCAAGCAGAACATTTTTGTGATAAAACAAATGAGAAGAGGAAAATAAGAGCAATTCAATTGATTGTTGAGCTAAGATTGTTTAAATTAGTAACAACGAACGGTTTCTGGCCGTCTTGCAAGAACAACAACTCATTTTGGTGTTTCCTTGGCCTAAGGGGCAGAAGTAAAAGGGACTAATCGCTTCATTTCAGTTCATTTCACTGTGGATACTCTCTGAGCAGTAAGATAAAGGACAGCATATGGTTTGTTGATACAGTCTTTTCCAAAAGTTTGAGCACCCTTTGGCCAAATTAAATGTTGTGCATTTTCTAATAGAAAATATGTTTGTACCACCTTAAACATATTTTGCATAGCTAGTAATTAGTAACGTATACTTATGTTCTTATGTACATACTATTAGTGCATGATATAGCACACAATATGTACAGTTGTGGCTGCAGTTCCATCAACGAAACTTGGGATGGTTAATGTAAATGTAATTCATTCATTCATTCATTCATTCATTCTCATATCATTTCAGGTTTGCAGGTAACCAGGACTCATTTTGGTGCTGCTCTCTGGTGTGTACACATGGTTAGATAAGACAGGGGAATTCAAAAATAAAGTGCTGTGGTCTGATTAAACAAAGTTTAAACTCTGGCTACAATCACAATATGTATGTTTGGTGATAGAGAGAAGAATGGTTTGTGCTAAATAGAAGCAAATCCCAGAAACCGCTGTCTAACAGTCTGTGAAGAAATTGAAGCTGAAAAGGTTGGATATTACAAGACAATGATCCAAAACATACCTCACAATCAGCTTTGAACTACTTCAATAAATTAAAGATGAAGGTCTTGGAAAGGCCTTCACAGTCCCCAGACAAGCATATTGTGCATGCAGGATAACCTAAGAGTTCTGAATAGGAAAAAAAAGCATGAGTATAACTGCTACAAGACATATTTGGTGGGATTGCTAAACATTGAGTCACAGTGTTTGTGACTGTGTCATGTTATGTTATGGCATGTGCCATTTTTTCATGCCTTACCTTCTTTTCAAAACATTGAACATGAACATTAATGGTCCGTTAAAATGTGTGCAAAGACACTGATCAGCCATAACATTAAAACCTCCTGTCTAGCTTAGGTATTGGTCCTCCTCGTGCAGCCTACTCCCCAAGATCTCTAAAGGTATTGGTATCGGGAACCAAGGCAATACTTGGTTCCATATGCTATATGCTGCTTGTTTGTATGTCTAGTGTATCCCAAAGAAGAGTGAGATCTTAAGAATTTGGAGATCAGGCCAGCACCTTAAATAGTCCAGTTCCTCAAAACATTCCTCAATAATCCATGCACTGGGATATGGTAAATTATCTTACTGGATGGGGCCACTGTCAAATTATGGAATACTGTCGCCAGTAAGGAGTGTACTTGGGCTATACTGACTAGATAGCAGTCAAAGTAACATCCACTGCATGACAGGACCCAAGGTTTTCCAGCAGACGGTTGCCCAGAGCATCACATTGTCAAATATTGTTCACTTCATCTCTTGGTAGAGTTAATATTGAGGCAGACTGATGTATGTCATATTTAATCTTATTTCCTGCAGAAGTCTTAACTTCCTTTTGTGTCCTGTGTTTTACTTCTTTAAAAAAATCATGAAAATGCTGCATTTGAGCTGTGGCGCCAAAATGTGTATCTCTAATGCTTAATGCAAATGACATTTAAAATCTTTTAACAGAATGCTAGAAACTGTGGCATAGCACAGACCCATAACTTGCAAGTTTACAAATTGGCAATTTGTTTCCTTAGCTTCAGAGGCCCAGCCTTTGTTTGTATGTTATGCCCTTGCCTATGTCAGTTTCCTCTGGATACTTTGGTTTTCTCTGACAGTCGAAATATACAAGTCGCTTCGTTGCATGTGGGTCTAAATGTGCCAATGTCTCTATCCCATTTTGCACCCTGTGCTGACAGCTGGCAAGCTGTAAACGTCATTCGTATATGTATATGTCTGTCCTATTATACGAAGTACTCATTTGTTTGTCCCCCACTACCAGTATTACTATATATATTATAACTATATAAACTGGTTCATATTCACTCATTGACTCTGCCTTGTCTGGCTGATCTTCCATGTTGTTTGTAATACTGTCTAGTTTTGGCTTCTATCAAACAAAGGTTATAAAGTCCATCATACCATATCCTCTTTAAGTGTTAAGTCTTACAACTACACATGGTTGTACTTGTAAAATTTCCATAAATTATAAAGGGCTTAGCATTTGTATAACAGTTTAATCTTACATTCTTGCACGCATGTTTTCAGAGGCATCTCTGACATATTTACATATCATTTGCACACAGTTTCTTGGAAAAATACCATTCATAATTAGTTGCATTACGGCAGCATAAAACTATGGGACTATGATCATGTGTATTCAACAGTCATTTTGGTCAATGACTAATTAGGTTTATGTACTGTTTCATAGGTAATGCAGTCATTAAACAGTGTATACCTAAAACTAAATATATATTTGTATGTTAATGATTCTCCACACTTTAATATTCATTATAATCAATTAACCAAAAGTCTTTTTGCTTTTTGCTATAGCAAGGTAGACAGAACCCCCTGAAGAGAGGTAAAACCTATGATTTTCATCGATCTGATTATGGGACCAGATAGAATCAGTGTTGCATATATATATTTTTTTGGAAAAGAAGAATTCACTTGTTCATTGCTGAATATACACATATGGGCAATACATCAAATTCTGCAACTGCAATGTCTAAAATAAGTATTTGGTGGCAAGTCGAAGAGTGAGTGTAGGTCACAGGAAGTCATGCAGCAGACTCCCTCTGGCTGGCAGTACACTGAACCTACAGTGTGTGGTGTGCTGGCAGGAATTTTACCCAGCTTTTTCCCACTAATTGATTCCTCCAGCAGTCACTCATGAGGGACAGTCAGGGAACATCGTGGTGATGCTCACACATCCTGAGTTTTTGAGTCCTTTTTGCTTACTGAATTTTTTTGTTCTGTGTTTGTGCCTTCTGTATTTGTGCATTCCCTTTCCTTCTCCTTCATCCCTCACCTACCCCCTCACTGGTTTCTTTTGCTCTCTGTGCTGTGTACTAGGTAGGCATGGCATGGGAACCAGGCGGTGAGGCTAGTGAGTTATTGTTTGTTTGGATATGGTGGTATAGATAGTAAATGTACATTTCCAAACAAGAAGGATACAGTGAAGTGAAAAAAGAGCACAACTGCTTCAGCTCACTCATCATATTCCCCCTACAACTTAAAACTTAAGCTGGGCAATGCAAGAAGTGTTCCTATATGTATATTAGCCATTGCTATGTCCTTGTTAAATCAAGTGATTCAAGTGCATAATCTTCAGTGAAGGCCAATGATGTCTCATCGTAGCCATGAGAATGTCCCCAGAATGGACTCTCTAGAGATATCTGTGCATTGCCTCTTTGACCCAGGAGGTTTGTCTGGTATGTGGCCCTAACTTTTATATCTCTCCTGCTGTGGGATTTGGTACTTTTTTTCTCTATTATTCTATTCATCTGATTATAAAGTTTTCGTCTTCATTCTAAGAACAATAATTGTGACATGCGCTTTTGTAAAACACTGATTTATTTATTTATTATTATCATGACTATATTTACATATTTCATATATCAGTTTGACATGTGTCTTATTAACCACAAAGATGCAATTTACATTTTTTAACCCATCTTTACCAATAAAGATGGAATCCTAGTTCTACAGTGCAGTTCATAGGTAACTGGACAATTTGTTTTATTTCGTTGTTACCTTTTCAATGCAGAACATTTAAAAATGGGTCAAATCATTTAAATTATTTTACATACATAGTATATTAAATGAAGTAAAGTTAAATTGCACATAGTAATTGCAGTTTAGAGCTAACAAAATGCATATATGCACTGTTGAACCTTATTAGCGTCCTTTCACCCTAACGACTGAGGTCGCATTACATAATTACTGTATATTCAATTTTAACAGGAAACAAAAACCTGTCTTTATAACTAACTTAATGGCTGTGTGTTTGCTTGCTCATTATCTCTTTATTAGACCGTGGACTGTACTTGGTTGATGTGTTTAGAGGCTTTCTTGTGCAAGTTACTTGTGTTTGTGTGTGTGGATTTCTTTCTTGCGTATTAGTTTGTTTTGTTTGTTTGTTTATTTGTTATACTCCTTTGTTTGTCCCTCACTTTGTGTATACAGTCGATTCCGGTTAATCGGACCACATCGGGGCAAGATCGTTTTGGTCCTAATAACCGGCTGGTCCGATTAAACGAAAATGCCCTGTGTTACAAGACGGGACGTCTTGTAAAAAACAGGTTCTTACTAAATTCCAGTCAACGTTTGAAGAACTTATCCAGTGTGATGTGATATCTGCTTTAGCAGTGGCTAAGTGACTTTTGGCTTCTTTTATTTGTAGTAAATAGAAATGTTAGGCACAGACCTGTAGGTGGCAGTAGAGGGCTGGGGAGAAACTTTTGACCCGATTAAGCGGAATTTTGGACCAAATAAGCGGAATAACATTACATGCATATAATAGGATTTGATTCGGTACTTTAGGATTTGATCGGAATAAGGGGCTAGTCCCAGTGGTCCCATTGACCGGAATACTGGTCCATCATACTGTCCTCTTAAGTGTTCCGATTTTTCTATACACAGGGCCACAACTGTACACTTCTGTGTGTTATTGCGAATTTCCATTAATTGCCAGAAACTGGATATTCCCTTAGCAGAAATTGGCACAGTTTTCACATAAGAAATCATAATAACATAAAATTAGCCTGATTTTTTTATTGATTCCAGTAACATTTATATCTTAAACACATACGCCATCAGAAATTCAGTTTATTGCTGTGTAATTGAAAAGTAACCTTAATAGTAACCTATAATCTATATCTGTGTATAACATAATTTCAGTTTTCAACATCAAATTTTTACAACTTAAATGCCAATTAGGTTCATTAATTTGCGTAAAAAATTAGTCTAATTACGACATTACTAATAACACAATCTACAAGTGACACACTACAAAAGCTAAAAAATTTACTTTACACTGATTTGTTTTTTTTTACACTGATTAAAATGTCCTATTTGCACAATAAAGCCAAATATGGTATTTCTTGTATTACAAACATTGTAGTAGTGAAGTACTGAAGTACAGTACTGAAGTAACTGTTAACTTAAAGCCCATGTAGTGCACCTACACAGGGAACAGGAAGCCATTTGCGATAGAACCTTAACTCTGCTGACTTAACTGAGCCTTAACTGCAATTTATTTCTACAAAAAATTTTTGTGAATGCTCAAATTATGGCTGCATTGGTGATTCAGTTTTTATTGGGTGAGCAGATCCTAACCTATCCCACCTTTAGAAATGTCCCTCCGTGTAACATCATATTCTTCTAGGTTCCATCTAAATTATAACATTAACAGTAACAATCCCACAGATAACCAGTCCCAACTTGAGTCAGATATTGTAACGTTTTACAACTGACCAACTTTAACTTACCAGCTGTGGAAACTTTATTTTGGATTTTCTTTTTGCATTTAAAATGAATGAATAGAAGAATATGTTGCAGAGATGTGGTGACGTCCAAGTACAGTCATTTACATGGAGAAGTATTGAAGAGATATAAATAAGTGATATAAAAATACTTATAAACTACCTTATCAACTGGCAAAAATCATTTTATAAGACAATATGCAATATGATTATGCTAGCATTAATTTGGATATGTTTTCATAAATAATGATGGAATGATGGAATCATTCAATAAATATGTTTGATTGGTTTGAAAACAAAGATCCAGTGCCTTAATTTCTTGAGATGAGTGAAATGGGACTGTGAGCAGAGCTCTGGCATTTCCACCAAACAAAAAGATAAAACAGAAAGATCAATTTATCCTTTCATTGGGTTGCTTAATTGTTTTAGATTGATGATATGAGCCAGTAAGTTCAAAAAATGCATTTTTTTGTTTTTATTGGCTATAAAGTTCACACCAAAATAAATAACCTGGTACATGCTAGAGAAAGAACTTTAAAAGTTAGGAGTACAACAGAGGACAAACTATAGCTGCACTTTTTATGCTTTTTAGATGAAGTAAAATTCTTATCAAGCTGATAACTTGACAAACAGATATATTTGTTTGTGCAGTTTGGTATTTCAAATAAATAAATCAGGTGTCAAATGAAGTTTTGTCAGTTTTGATATTAACGTTGTTGTCATTGCTATTAAGCTGCTGCCCTAATGCCAGTTTTTGGTGCTGAAACTGTTTTGCTGGCAGTGTGTTCAACAGTCCAGAATTAGACACTGACGATGTAACCAAAGCACTATGTCACTGGAAAAGGGTTACTAAAGCATCAAGTGATTGGAATCTGGATGACTGCACATCTTTGACTGTAGTCACTATTTGGAAAGGTTTGCAGTTCAGTTAGTTTTGGCCTATAATACTGTGAGCAGTAGGGGTAATTCCATGTAGAAAAAGGGCAAATGATCTCATGTACAGTCTTCTCAAACCGCAACATTTGTAAATTTGTTTTACTCAATGAAAATGAATACTGAGTAAAATACACATTGGACATAATACATATAAAAAGCAAGCAAAATAAAATGTATTTGTAATTTGATACCTGCTACATTTTGTTTGTGCGTTCTTGCCCCTTGCCCTCAGCACTCAGCTGAAAAACCAGTCTCTCGCTGTCTGACGTCAGCTCTGTCTCATGGTATTGGTGCGGCCTCGGGTGCTGAGGGGTCACGTCTGTCTGGGGGATTCTCAGCATAACCATTAAGTTTTTTTTTCACTGAATGATCCAGCAGAGCCACTTCACTATCCCAAGACCTCACTTCAGTCAAGCGTTTCCTCTTATTCCTCCCTTTGCTTGCCATGCGTCTGCTTTCCTTTATACCACTCAGCTTTATCTCTCTGTACTTATCAGAAAGCTTTATAGATATCACTACATGAACCGCACATTGCATACATTCTTACTGTTGGCCACTGTAACCAACCAATTCAGATAAATCAAATAGGGCCATCATGCATATATGATCTAAACATAAATATTAATTTATCTTTATTAGTTTGACCCTACATTTGACTATAGCAATGTGAGATGCTTTCCTAAATGGCTTTAATCCACTTTCTTCTGTTGTGTAACATTGTTGCATGGAAATCTGAGAGGATGAGGATGAGTCATAACCAGTAGTCAACAATTGAATGTTCTCTCCTTGCCAGATCCACAATCCTGGCCACCCTAACCCATTTGAGATTTCCCAATGTGCACTGCAGTGTGGGGAGCAGTTTTAATGAGATTGTCTTGACATAAAAACAGCAAAAGTGTAAATAGTTAGCACTAAGCAGGGTTAAAGTTAAATCCCTCTCTGCGTCTGCAGCACTTAGCTGGAGCGGCACATGCATCTGTCAAACACCAGGCCTCCTCAGCATTGTGCCAGTGTATCAACACTGTGTGTGCCAGCAGCAGACTGTAGCACTGCCTCTAGCTCTCATGCTCAAAGCGTGAGCCTCTCAATAGGAAGGCGATTCTATTCGATTGGAGAGTGAGTTGAAGGCCACTGCTATGTTCTGAATGTCACAGATCCCTCCTGTGCCCTCGAAAGAACCAGCAACTGGACCACTAAACAAGAAATTTCAAATAGAAAATAAACCTGTATCCCTGGCCTGGTGCTCATTCAACATTAGCAACTGGCAGCGCCATAATCAAATCCAATTTATTAAGTAGTTATGCATGGACATACACAAAAGCAAAATTTTAACATTTGCAGCCTTTGTCACAATCGATACACATTGATGGCAAGGGGATATAAATAAATCAAATGTTCTCTTTTTCCTCACCAAACTCAATAATGCACAATAAAGGAAGTAAAGGAGTGAATAGACAGACACTACCCAGGACACTAGTGCTACAGAAGTGCTAATGAGAACATACTCTACTAACAAGGCCAAACAATGCTGTCTAGACAATGAACTGTGAATACACACAAAGCGATAAAGCTGTCCTGGAGAAGATACTAAGATGCTAAAAGCTAAGCTAATGCAGACAGTGGTGACCTACTTAAGTAGCACAACCAAACATTCACAATCAAAAGTCAGACAATGCTTGAAAACACTCATAACAGTGTTAATACAATTAGGGACACTGTTCTGAAAGACAACAACCATACAGTCAAACAATACTACTACACCAGGTGTTATAATGCTAGGCACATAAACAATGCTAACACCCATCCTGTGAAGATAACCTAAGATAAGAAACTGAAAATGTAAAGAAATACAGCAACCAAAACCCCTATCTACAGAGACCATGCAGAGCAACCGGGAGCAAGTAAATCACCTGGTGAAATAAAGTCTGACAATGAAGTGCTCAGAACAGAACACTTATATGCTCTCAGCACAGCACTAATTAGCCAACCTGCTGTGGAAGCCGCAAAGTGTCAAAGAGGGGCTGAGCTGGATGATATAGCTCCTTAACTCATAACATCACGACAGCTTTTTACTATAGGTAGATCCATTTAGTTATTTGATCAGCGTATGTTATAAGCAAAATCTTTTTTATGGCTTAACCATGTAGCAGCCTATTTACCTCAAGTTCTTAAAACTTAAAATAATATGCATAATCTATTTTTCACTTCATGTGATCTGTTTTCTGTGGATATTTGTCATTAAAAGTATGTGTACAAATATGGTTTGCTTGAATATAAAACATGCATGAGCCAAATTTTCTACTACTGGGGATAAGTAATCTCTACTGCTAAAATGACAAAACTGTGAACCAAAAGGATAGTAATCATTTGTAATTAGTTTAAGGATTTTACACATACGATTGATTACGATTCTTACTTGTAAGAGGTCTAAATGGAGAGAATGGAGAGCAGGGACATATATATATTTTTTTTTTCTTCAAAAATGGTGTAAAATGTTGTACAAATGAAAAAAATACACACACACACACACACACAGACACACACGCATGTATATATATACACACACACACACACACACACACACACACACACACACACACACACACACACACACACACACACAC
>JAUZST010096369.1:0-18907 GCA_034779995.1 Parotocinclus haroldoi
ACACACACACACACACACACACACACACACACACACACACACACACACACACACACACACACACACACATACACAAGAACATGAGCAAGGATAATGTGCTGGCTGACAGAAACTGTGAGAGACTTTAAAATAACAGATAGAGACGGTAGAAAAGAGAAGCATGGCCTTTAAAAAATAAACATAAATAGCGCTTAATGTATCCTGAAGGAAGCCTTGTAATTTGCAATAATGGCACGCCAATAGCAGAGCTCCTCACTGGAAAAATTACCATGCAGCGCGTCCTCATAGCTGGCAGAAACATGTCCATTGTGGACAGAAGTCTTGTTTACTTGGTAAAATGGCGTCAATTAAGAGCGGCTGGCAGAATTAGCATACGCTCTTAATGCACCGGTCTTCCTTAGGCAGCTTGCGGTGAGCTCTCGTCGGCAAGGAAAGGGACATGTTGAGTGAAAAACAGGAAAAGGTCATGTGTCTGGTGACTGGATTTTTTACTTTCAACCAAATAGGCCCGCATCTCTCACTGTCATGTCCCTCTCAAAGCCACCTAACAAAATCTCACAGATATCTGGTTAGAGAGGATCAGAGTCAAGAGCACTCAAAGCGTACGTCTTCTAATTCCACAGCGTTTAAAGGAAAACAACAGTCTATGACTTGGAATTGAATTTTACTCATTAGAGTTCTGATATAATGTTGACAAAGTAAACATGGTCTCATGTAACAATTCACATCCAGTTCATACAGTGTAAAGATATTATAAAGGTTAGAAATGGGTTTGGAGTTTGGAGTGTTTGTAAGGGTAAGTAACCCTTAATAACAAAAGCAAAGCTTGTTTTACTATGTTGGTTGTACCTGGTGCCTATCAATACAATGAATTCAAGGGGTGCAGTAAGAGGTACCCCTTTACACCAGTCCTTTGCAGAGTTCCTTAAGTGGAATACCCAACCTTCATTTTGCAAGCCCCATTCAGGATTTGAAGCTAGTCTCTTACGATCTGCCGATTCCACAGCTGGTTTACCGCTGAGCATGCGCAGCTGCTATGTAACCTTTAAACGTAAAAAAGTATTCATGTTAAATTACAAAACAGAAAGCTTTAATACAGAGAATATAACAAGACTAACAAATGGCTGACATCAAGACAACTATTATAATTATTATTATTATTATTATTATTATTATCACAAAATAAACTTTTTTTAGTCCATGTCTTTTCAGGTACAAATGCAAAGTCCTCGAGGTTATGACACACCTTTAAAACAAATTTGGTACACAATTTCATCACTTTTGTAGCAGTGCATTTACCCCAGTCATACAATGGAGGTCAAACGTTTGAGACCTTCAGAGAAAATGCTTGTTTGGCTGATTGGTTTTATAAAGATACAGCAGGATCATGAACAACGACAGAACTACTTGAAGACCACAGCAGATCAAGTGCTGACCCAGAGTCAAATATCACTAGGTTTTACACTTTAATTTTCACTCAGTATCCAAGTCATGGTCAGCAGCACAGGGTGCAAGGACGGGAACCAGAATTTGAGAGGGATCTAGTCTCAGTGGAACACATCTTAGAGTCACCAGTTCATCCAACACAGGTCTTTTTACTGTATAGGGACTGAACGGGCCAGGACTCAAACTAAAGTCTCTGGATCTGTAAGGCCACAGTGCTGACCACATCACAACCATTCTGTCCTTGCATTCAAATTTCTATTGTGGTTATTATACAGGTATTTACCATTTAACATTCTACATTACTAGACACTACCGTTGTCACCTCATCTTTATAAGCTACCCTAATGAGAGTCTAAATTCTTTCAGTCCCTAAAATCTGTATTATAAAAATAATACAAATAATAAAACACTGCATAGTAATTATTTTCTATGCATATTTTATACAACTTGAAACACCTACTGTGCATCCCTGGGATCAACCCATTCCCATTTCTTTCTCCATCATGCAGTCATTTCAAATTAACTTTTAAGATTGATGCTTCTGTGTTGTTTTTCCTGCTAGTTTCACTAACTTTACTTTGCCCTCTTCTCTTTGTGGATGATTATGTATTTGCATCTGAGAAAACACTAACACGAGTGGAACACTTGCCTCTATTTGATTTACAGGAGCTGATTGGAGTTAATTTGAGAAAATACAGTAGTTTACATAAATAAGCGAGCGATTAACATATTAAACTGTTTTTACTGTTTTAATAAACATATTAAATAAACGGTAAACTTAAATTGTATGATAATTAAAGTTCAGTACAGCAGGCTACAGTATACTGTGACATCACACGCTGAGCAGTGCTGTGCAGTGTCTTTGCCGTTTTGAGTCAGTTAACGACTGCTAGGTCCAGAGTTAAAAGAAATAATTCTATTTTTAAAACCTCAGTTATTAAAGTGAATGGTCTCTGATCAGATGGACATTAAATGACGCATACCTTCACTCTTCCCTGTGAAACCCGTTGCGTTAAATTTAAGAAAAATGCAAAACAGATGCATTTTCAGTAGCGGTCTCAGACTTTTGGCCTGCGCGGTACCATTCAAAATCATGTCTGGAGAGTAACGCTAGTTTCTGACAGGGAATGAGCAACGGTCTGAGGAATGAGAGACTGTCTGCTGGGATTTAGAGATCACAGAACTGACAGGAAACAGACAGCGAGACACTTCCTCAGACCAAAGAACTACACCAATGAGAAGTTAACAGTCAAATTAGTGCCATGGTCAATATCGCTAGCTCTGGAGAGGGCTAATCAATTGCAGCAGTTAGCCAATTTATTTTAATTATGCATCACTTACCACCCACTAGCTAATTTCCCCCCATAAAATGCTATTTCATCACAAGAGCCCTTGGTGGTGGTGGAGGGGTGTTTAGCTCCTCCTCCCAGCCCTCTGTATTCGTGCTCCTTCGGCAAGCCCTCAAATTGACTGGTCTTGCACAGTTGCAGCTGGAGCAAGGAAAAAGAATCGTTGGTGTCAAGCCGCAGTTTACAAATATGACATCTCCTCTGTCGTGGCGCTAGATATGAAATATTGATTTATGTGCGGTAAAAGGTCTTATAAAAATGATCACATACACAAGAGGGATTAATGCGCAGCAGATCAATAGAAATTTCATTCTTGACGCTAGACTATGTCACCTATGGTGAAATGCTAAAATAGAGAAATCAATATTATCTGTGAAATGTCAAATTTATTATAATTATGAGGATGAGAGCTGGCCAAGTGGGGTCCCAGGAGGCACGGCGTGCATCCCTCACGGCCCAGACCTTGCCGCCTGCCAATTTGAGCACAATATCAGTGCAGAGGGCTTGCAGACACGCTGTTGCACCAGTAGCTTACAGTAGTATTTAACTCAGGCTTGCTGAACAATTCGAGTTGTCATTGAGGACTCCAGAAGAGCACAGTTTGATAGCTTTCTTGGAAAAACTGCAGCTTCTTTATTACTACTAATGAAGCACATAGCCTGGATGTTAGATATTTAACATCTGCCACTGCAGGATATGATGCTTTCTGGCCTCTCGACTGATACCCGTCTGTCCGCAATCTGGCTGTCGTACAATCTCGAAAGGGGGTGCAGAAGAGCACCACATTGAGGCCTGTGAGTAAAAGGCATGCTCACCTTTCACGTCTTATTGATTTCACCTCTCCAAACAGCACAGGCATTGTCATATGTTTCAAAAAGAAGGATTAATTCTAATCTAATTTAATAAACATTGTAAATGTTTCTGAGCAAATCTTATGCAGTGGTGTAAACATGAAAGCAGTCTGTATAAAACAAGTTCATCTAAGGGACAGGTGTGTTTAGGATAAAAATCCAATCCTAGACATGATATGTCTAAATGGCATAAAGCTGCCGGCAATGTTTATTTAGTTACAAAGAGCTGGTGCAAAGCTAAATCCAAAACACAGCAAAATCAACAAATATTAAATGACCAGATTCTTGAATGTTGTAAACCTGTTGTACACTGTTGTAAACCTCTTAATTTCCAACCCTCGTGTATTGTGATATCACTCTCTCTCGCTTAGCTTCTTCAGCCAGGTACTTTAGCCACTAAGCCACTACCGTTCCCTATGGAAACGTTGATTTAGAGTGGTTTAGCAGAGTTATATGGATCGGTGAATCCTAATTTACATTGCATAGTGACACTCTAGAGCCGTCTTTAAAGGTGAGCAATAACCGCACGTCTACCACAGTTAAACCTGGTGTAGGGAGCTTTTTTAGCTGGTGTTATCAGCGAGCAACTTCACTGTGAAAAGTCCAAGAATGTTTTGAAGTACAACTGTGGAGAACATTGCCGAAGCATTCTCACAACTTTACAGTTGCTTTTTTAAAGAGGATTGTCCAGATGTTTCAATGACAATGACAAATATTTGAAGGTCTGAACTTTGAGTGGAACAATACTGCCTCTTTTTTGTAAAAAAGAAAAATCTGTCCTCAACTAAATCAAAGTGGAGAGATATCCATGCTATGTTTCCTGCTTATTATTTAATCACACACTCCATCACATTTCATAACCAATGAATCCAACTCAGAGTTGTCCAAGACTAGGGCCTAACCGGCAGCACAAAGAGCAAGTCAGTCTCTCTCAGCAACTCAGCAGTTCTCAATCATGCTCAATCTCACTCTGGATAGGACCATTTCGAGACAGCAGGAGTGTGGGAGGAAAGGAGTACCCTGAGGAAACCCACACAGACATGGGGAGAACATGCAAACTTCAAACAAGTGGTGTTTGCACAGTTAATTGAGCCAGGAACCGCTGGAGCCAACCATAGCATCAGTGAGCTAATCCACTAAATTATGAGTGGTTGTTAACTCTACTAAAAGTACAATGGTTAGCCATTCTTTTTCAGTTTTTATATGCCAGTATATTAAAGTTTGTCAAACCAATTCCGTGTGGCTATTAAAAAAAGAAAGGAAGAAAACAGAAAACATCTTGAATTGAAACCATTTTCAAATGCAGTGCATACAATTTTTACTGATGCCTTATTGCTTATATTACTCTATGACTTAAAATGAAACGTTTTACACAATATCTTTTTTACCATCTCGAAGAAAGACATTAATGACACAAAAAGTCGAACTGTCTACCAATCACGTCGACGTCCTAGCTAAATAAACAAACAATCAATCTCAACAAAATACACCAGGATCATATTTTCTGGAAATGTAAATATGCTAGAGCGCTATTTTCCAACGCTGGCTATTAAAACACATTCACACAACTGAGCTCAGGTCACAGGTGCATAATTCCTTTAACAACAGTGGAGCTATTACTAGTTCAGCTTCTACACCTGAACATAGGCAATAAAACCAGCCTAATAACCTTCCATTACACACACACACACACACACACACACACACACAGAGGCATGGCAAAAATATTGAGAGAACCGTGAAAATTGTATATGAAGAAAACATTTTCAGCTCAGACCTAACATGAACTGCACAAAGCCGCTTATGCTGTTCTCAAGCTTGTTCAGGTGCACGCTGAGCCATGACTCTTATCTCAAACGGAGAGGCACAAGCTGTATAAGTACACTGGCCAATTGATGCCACAGAAATTAACAGAGAGAGAGAGAGAGAGAGAGTATGAACGAGAAAAAGAGAGAGAGAGAGAGAGAGAGGCGGAAAGGCAGGACTGAGTGGGGGAAATAGGACATCATCTTGTAGCTGCAATTCAAAGAGCACTAAATCGAATTCAGGAGATCAGAACCCACAAGATAGACAGCGGTTTATACGTCTATTCCAAAGGCTTATAGAGGAGGAGAGATGAAAGAACCAGAAAAGGGAAAGAAGGAGAACAAGAGCAAAGGCGAGAGAAGGAGAAACGAGTGGATGGCTGCGATGGCCATGTGTTTGAGAAGGAAGCGTCGGCAGCACTATGATAAGCCTGCAGACAGCAGGTGTGGTGCTGCATCTGTGGAAGATGCTGGATCTTATCAGGCTGTGATTATCCTCAGCAGGGCTGATTAGCTGATTCTCCACTCAGGCCACGAAACAGATGTGAGCATGTTTTGTGCTTCATTTTATTACATATTAGCGGCAAAGCTAAGCAGGGTCCACAATAATTAAAGTAAAGACATATAAAAACATAAAACGATTGCTTTTTATTAAAGGTCACATGAAATTGTTGTGCAATTGTTTCTACACTCGTTGTCCATTTGATCAGTTACGCTTACCATGAAGATGAACTTTATAGTTTTATAATTGCAGCCCGTAGTCCATCTGTTTCCACAGGACCACCACAGAGTGGATCATTCTCAGCTCTGCAGTGACACTGATATGGTGGTATTGTGTTAGTGTGTGTTGAGCTGGTATGAGTGGAACAGACAGTGGTGATGCTAGAGTTTTTAAACACTTCAATGTCACTGATGCACTGAAAATATTCAGTGTCACTGCAGAGAGCGACCCACCACCCAGATTTATGCTGGTCTTGTGGTGGTCCTGACCATTAAAGAACAGAGTGAAGGGGACAAACAAAGTATATAGAAAAACATGTGGAGTGCAGTCAATCATTTTAGGTCGACAAAAGGCTTCTAATCGACAAATGGAACTGAATTAACAGTGTAGACATAAGGAGTTATACGTAATAGTGGTATATTATAAGTGATTGGTGAATGTATGTTGTACAGTATGTCATTATCATCTTTTATTCCTCAACTTTCAATACTGAAGTGCTACAGTCCTGCAGACATAGTACATCAGTGTGGCTTCTGCCAATAATTCAATATTTTTTGACTTATATTAATAAGCAAGGCAGTATGGTGGCCAGCATTTTTGTCTCATAGCACCAAGGATGGATGCCACCTATGTGAGTCTCCAGTTCCCTCCCACATTCCAAAGGCATACGTTAGGTTAACTGGTGGCTCTAAAGTGACCCTAAAGTTATGTAAATGATAAACTAATGAAACAGTATCCCAGCTTACAATAGTCATGGTCAAGGTGTGATGGTGGAAGATCTGGAGCCTCACTGCACAGGCTGCAAATCAGTGTTTTATAAGCACACCTCATTCCAGAACCCAGATTTGAACCCAGAACCTGGGGAACTGTTGCGTCCAGCAAGTGGCTGTTATCATTGACTCACCTGCTTTAATTCTATTAATGAAGAAGTCATGATGTCATAATTTCTGCCTATCCTAGTCATGGTTGGGGAGTCTAAACTATAATTCAAAGGAGCAGGTTAACATGTACCCTGAACATAACACCAGATTATCTGGTAGGGGTCACCATTGCACTGTCAAGGGATAGAGGTGGTAAGTAATGATGTACAAGTACTTACGTTTTTTTGTGTGTCTGTACTTTGATTGATTGTTTTTGTAACTTGATAGTTTTACTTTTACTTCAAAGTAAGTAAGTACATATGTACATTTTACTCAATGTATTTTCAGAATGACATAGTTATTTCAGTTTTTATGAATTCATCTGTTTTATTAATCTGTTTATTTTCTTCTTTTATCTGGGTAATTCTACTCAGGCATTAATGAAGCACCAAGCAATGACCTGCCAAGCATGCCCAGGCGTTTTACACAGATTCATGAGTCAACACTCGATACACAATTATAAACCTTATTTCTTGGAAAAATTTTCATGGTCAGCATATTGCATTTTACCGTCATAATTGTAAACGTTACGCTGTTTTACCCTTTACATTTTATTAATCATACACTAGAGTATTTCCCCTGTCATTGGGAAGGTCAATTCTATTTCTGTTCTATAGTTATTAAAGATTTGGTTCCTCATGTCTGAACATGTTTTGAAAAAGTCTTTTAAAATAAATATTTGTATATTTTACATTTTTGTTTATTTAGTACCATGTACTCTTCTATTTAATTAAACCATACTTTACCTTTTTTCATACTTTAAAGCAAAAAATTTAATCAGTTCTTCTGACACCTCTGCCAAGGATTAATTTCTTCATACAGCTTCCCTTCCTTCAGATCCAGCCATTCATGTTTGCGTGATAATTGACCCGACCAGAAAAAACAGCTTGAAATAAATCAGGTTCAGTGCTTTGATGGGCTAGATACTGCTATCAATTTGAATGTAACAAATTTAGTAATCAGTTAAATTTGTGGAGGCAGGACTAAAGCAATTCACTGGGCACATGCAGAAATAAACATTGGGCAGGGAGAGCAGCCCATCACTGAGTTTATTATAGGCACATTGCAAGCCCTAATCAAAGCCAGGCCCTTTAGGAACTACTTTTCTGTTGGCTGGCTTTTATGGCCAAAGCCCCCATCGGTCTCCCTGCATCATGGTCACAGAGCAGCAACATATTGTTACACGTATCCATATGGATCTTGATTCTCTTCACAAGGCGAGAATCTCTCCATGTAATCCATGAGGCTGTGGGGAGATGCTGTTAGGGACCAGAGAGAGTTGTCAGTATGTTTGCACATGTATTGATTTGAATAGGCCTTCTCTTTTCACACTGCATAACAATATGTCAGATCTGTATTCAGTCACTGTCAGACAGAAGAGGAAGCAATGCAACAAGCATATCAAATCAAATACTAAAAAAAATGGCTTTAACTGAAATAAAGCATCTGTGCATCACATTTTGAAAAAGGAGTACATATATATGAGCAGATATGACAAAACAATACATTTGATATGAAAAAATGGCAGTTTTTTTTATCCCCTGTTAGAGACGAGGTAATTATTGTATCTGGAAAAGTCTGAAGTGAAATCAAAAGTGGTTTCCTAAACCATTAAATGTCAGTTCCTCAGCAGGAGGCCTTCATTTCCCTCTTAGTCGAGAGCCCCTCTGTGTGTTTGAATGCCTCCTTCTATTTTTATGCATTACCACTTTGTTTTACTGAGTCCTCCAGTTCAGTCCAGCTGACCAGAGTAACCCGTACATCCTCAGCAAGGCCTCCCCAGATTAGGGTCAGCACCCCAGCTGTTGTGGCTGCCTCACTCGCCTTTAAAGTTGGGTGCAGGCCCTGGTGCGCTACTCCGATGAGGAGGAGATCCTCTGATGAGCCGCAAGTGGAGAAATGCACTCCCAGTGCGCTTGCCTGAGCATTTCAGAGCAGGGGTCAGCACCAGGGTCGTCCCAATCCTCCACTATCCGTCCTTCACTCCTAAACTTCAAAGACTGCCATTCCACAGAGTCATCTACTGGATAGAAGCTCTGGATCTCTTGGGAGAGCCGACTTGAGGTCAGTCTGTTGTGTTTCAGCGAGGCACTATCCTCACAGGTGTCACCACACACAGCTTGTCTAGCTGTGATGGTTACAAATGACCGGGCTAAATTCCCAAAGTATTTATGATGCAATTAAACGTGGTTGTCAGCAACAAGGTGATAATTTCCACCATATTTTCCCCACTTAACTTACTCATTAAAGAGCATTTGATTGCTCGTATAAATATTACAAATATATTATATGAGTTACTGACTGCTTTAAAATCGGTGCATAAACCATTACAATGTATCAGTCACTTTTCCCTTGGGAAGCAAAGATATTTCACAGGTTTAAGAGAGGCAGGCTGAAGCACAGAGTTCTTATCCAAGAAACACACACACACACACACGCATACGATACACTCTGAAGCAGTGACACTGGGCCATATGTTATTTGCAATGATCCAAAGCATCTTGTCTTGTCCTTTTCACACACTGGCAATGAATTATGTATCCAGCATGATTTATAGGCCTCAGTATTCGCCTTCTCTCTCTCTTTCTCTCTCTCTCTCTCTCTCTCTCTCTCTCTCCGCCTTACACACACACACACACACACACACACACACACATTTTCCGCAGTGAGTCAAGAGGGAATACCAAAATTGCTCAATTTAGGAAAGTAATTAAAACCATCCGTGATCAATATTTGTCTGTAGTGGTTGTTGCTGGGGGGCTTGTGGACTAAACAATAGCTCTAGCTGCTACTTGAAGCTTTGTGCTATCAAAAGGTAAGAACCTGGGCAGCAGATTCAGAAGTAACCTTAGAACTTGCATTTAATCATTAATAAATAAGATGACAAATCTAATATAATCTGAAAAATAATCTGTCTCCATCCCTGATCATTTCTATCATTAGAAATAATAAAATTTCTATTATTATATTCATTATCATTATTTGTCTTATTATTAGTCTTATTAAGAGTCAAATGTTAATTCTGGTCTGGGAGCAAAAAAGAAAATAATGCGAGTAAATGCAGGCTGTATTCTTATTTACGAAATGGCGGAACTGTAGAAAATGTTGGGCAACTATTAGGAATACGTTGTTGCGTCTGCAGTGTTGCCTTGAACAGTGAGAGTGCTAAAAGTTTTCTAAAACTGTGGATGGCTAGTGTACATAATAAAGAAACTGACAACATTAAGACTTATTTTACCTAAACGGCAACTCCTGAGAAAATGTTTGTTGTTCATGATGGCCGTTACATCAAATACGGGTTGGGGGTGTAACAGGTGGTTAGAAGCCAAAATATCCGTGTCCTGAAGACATTACGATGGCTTACTTTAAAGGAAGAGCTGAAGCAAGTTCTTCAGGTCTGTAGCTTCATATAATGTTCCTGTAGTGAAGAAAGAACATCTTGTGTCAAACATTGGGAAGAAATGAATGGTAAGTTAACATTTTCTACTTGATAATAATGATGTAACTATAAAGTATCTTGGTTCTACACCCTTCCCCAGTTCATTAGAATCTTTACGCTGTTAAAAAGTTTGGGAAATGTTGGGCTACAACTCTGCCCTGGTTGTGGTTGAACTTAAATGATGCTCCAGAATATTCCTTTAGAATTGTTGGTTAGTATGCACAGCAAAGGGACAGCCGGCTCCATATTAATCCCTATAGTTTTGATAAGTCCAAGAACATGTTCACCAACCATTCATTTATCTTTTCTGAGTTAATTTCTCATCTGACATCTCTAATTGGCTGAAGATGATAACGGCAACAAGGCCTGCTCTAGACTGAATGTAACCACAAGAGCCATTAGCTATACATAGAATGTTGGTCCATTTGTTGGCTGTCCCAATTTTCAATGTTTTTCCCCTCACGTTAATTATAAGTCAGACTCTACATTCATGCAATGATCTTCTTTAATCTCCACAGGCATCTTCCGTCTTAGGAAGCTTAACATCGCTAAGCATATCAATGTTTCATGATAATTAGGCCAAAAACAATTTAAAACCCTGAAGGCTGGCTTTGTCCTCAACTGAAAAGTTGAAGACAGCACAGTCTCTTGGGCCAGTTTGAGGTATTGCCTCTCTATGATGGGATTTACTAATGACGTGTCGTTTCAAAGAAATTCCCAGTTCGTTGAGGTTTAATAAAGATGTTAACAAACTGCAAGCCATAGACAATGGTGTGATGTATATAGTACCATATTACTGCATTCAAGTGCTACCATTTTAAAGGATTTCTTCTGGTTTAAACTGAAACTTGACATCCGTATTATAACTCAGAGAGGAATTAAATTTTTTAACTGAAAAAGGAAAACTGCTGAAATGTGTTGTCCTGTTCTCCTGGCGGGATGTCCATGAAGGGGACAATAGATTCTTTCTATACTGGAGTACAATTTTCGCCCTTTCCCCTGAGGAGAAGCTTTACATACACTGAGCAAATTCTTCCCATGTGTACAGCATGTGAGACGGGAGAGATTTACACATGACTTTTTGACTCGCGCCGGAGTCCAGTACTCAGCAAGCTTGAGTGGAACGATTTATTTTCTTGCTCTTGCTGCTTGTTTATAGAAGTCAACAATGCCGTACAACCAGGTGGCTAGGTACTGAGGGAGAGCAGAGCAGGCAGTCTCAGGTATTTATTTATTTTTCCCTCTACTCTTTATCTCTCTCTTTACACACCTACACAGAACTAATAACATGGGTCTGACCTCTGGTTGGGCTCAATTCCACTTGGCCAGACCTCTACCATCTCTTCCAATCACTGAATGGGTTCTAGTTATTAGAGGAAATGTAAACAAAGTGTTACCAGGTGATAAACTATAAAAATAAAACATGCCTAGCTATGAACTACATTGAAATATCAATGATTCACCACTGAAAGTGTTTTTTTTGCATTGTATTGGGACTAGTCTAGGCCAAAGTTGGTCAGTGCACCCAGGGTGAGCCAGTTACCATCAAATAAAATCAACACAACTAAGCACAAAATACCAATTGATTTAAAATAATTTAAGTAATAAAATATTACTTATTACTTTTTTCTGATGCTGGATCCAAACAAAAAGGTGACCTTACCCTGTTAGGTTGCCAAACATGCCAAAAATAGCCATGAAATAGAGGTAAGCAAGAAAAAAAGATATGTTTTGCCTTTTTGGTGATCTGCCACATTGATTGCTAACTGCTCCTTTTACTAAGACAAATTCTAATCTACCTGTTTCTTTAACTGTGCTTTAATGAGCATTTCTGCTTTTCAACGTGTCACTCATATCGATTACTGTCTCTTTCTTACTCTTGCTTGCTCCAGGCACAGACAACAGTTATCCTAAATTCTTTAAACATTTTAGCAAAGACTATCTTATTGTTGCACCATTAAAAGACATCTGGAGACCTTTTCTTAAAGCCTACCACTAGCCTAAACTTGATTTCCATTCTTGAAGCCCATAAAGCAGCTGAGATTGATTGAAGAGGAGTGACTACACTTACACTACACATGCATAAGAAGAATTAGTATTAAGAAATGATCATGAGAAGCACATCTTATTGGAAACAATGTGATTCCCTCATAATGAGTGAGAGACACTGGTCGACCATAAACCAGACGTGGGAGAGGAAGAAGAACTACATTTTTATTTTTTTTTTGTTTATGTCTAAGGGTACAGGATAAGAGAAAATTAGTTTTATATAATAAATTACAACATGGGTAAACCAGAATAGAAGAATGTATTAAAAATACACAGAAGGTGAGAAGACGAGGAGAAGATCCTGTGCTCACTAGAATTAATCAGTTTGGTTTTGAGGCCCAGGAGTAAATGTCAGACACAGCTCTAGCAATTCTTATGGGCGATTTTTCTAAAGTACAGAAAGCACACTAAGCCTGCTGACACACCTAGAGAAGGTCAAAGTTGGTCAGTGAGCCAAGAAATACTCTATCAAAGTTGCCTTCCTCGGCCACCATCGGCAGTATAAATTGTGGAATTAGTGTATTGATTTGGAGTAGGTGCTATCCAGCAATCACTTCCCCAGCCTTGACAAGATGATTTTATCCTAGTTTTCCTGTATGATTACGTGTTGTGTTTGAGTTATTCTCTGAGCATGGGAAGTGACAGGCTGAATTTGCTCAATAAAAGGACCACTCAGGGAAAGCGATCAGACAGAGGATCAGTTGCTGCATCTGGACAGAAGGCAGGATTTTACAGGGAGTGTTAAAGCTACAAAACAAACAGAGAAGCCAATATTACCTTTAAGTCTCATGTCTCATTCTGAGGTGCTGCGTTTTGCTGGTAATCTTAGGCAAATCTTAAATTTGTGGTTGTGTGAGTGATTTTGTATTTTTTTGTATTGTTTTTGAATCTACCTAAAGGAATGCGCTAGTGTTTTTTCCAATTAATTTCTCACCTCTGTATCATATAATTCATAATTTCCCTGCCCTATCTGAATCTGTGCATCTATCTGCATCCCAGGGATAGTCCCATGATCTAATCCACGATGCAAATGACTTACTGTCACTACAAATATTATTGATCAAAAAGCTAGATCTAAGAAATCTAATCCGAGCATTGTTGCCGACCATGTCCATCCCTTTATGACTGCAGTTTAACATCTTCTACACACCGTCTCACGAAGCTCAAATCACCTCAAAATAGTTTCATGAACAAGACAATGAGTTCGCTGTATTTAATTGGCATCAACAGTCACCAGATCCCAATCCAAAAGAGCAGGTTCTCTATATGGTGGAATGGGAGATTTGAATCATGGGTGTGCACCTGGCAAATCTGCAGCAACTGTGTGATCCTGTGCATTTTTACATGACCTCGTTGAATCTATTTTAGAAATAATTTAGGCAGATCTGAGGGCAAAAGGGCATCCAACCCGGCACTAGCGAGGTGTACCTAATAAAGTGGCTGGTGAGTCTATAATCACATATGGTAACTCAGAATCAAAATATACTACACATACACAGAAGTACTCCTTTAAGCAATATGCCAGTTTAGTATGAAACAAAGGGCGTTAATTGTACTTGTGAGGGTCAGGGAGAAGGAAATTAAGCGACGAATCTGGAAGGCGGTTATTTTACGCAGGGTGGGTTCGAAGGCAGAATGACACCAAAGACGTAAAGGCATTTTCTGCTTGGTCTAACTTGCCTGTAAATCCTATTTAGAATAAATCAAGATCTGCATTCAGATCTTTAGTCTTTTACATGCATCCGGACACAAACGCACACACACACACACACACACACACACATACACATGTGCATCTTAAAAATCACTTTTGGTGCAGCACAGAAATACATATTCTCAGAGCCCCAGCAGGGGCTGGCCATGAGAAAAGCAATATTGGCTCTGAACACTGATTGATGAACTCCCTCCATTTATAATCTCATTTGGAATGGCTTTCTCTCTTTCTACTGTATGTCTGTCACATTTCTGCTTGTATTTCATTACACTAGATTGATACTCTCCAGTAAACAGAATCTCAGGCCACAGAAAAAGGCTGTAAGCCTTTATAATATGACTCATTAATGCTGGTTTATGGTTATATCTATCACACTAGCACCATTCTGGAACTATCTTGCATGTGCTGTTGGTATATGAGTTTGGGAGTATGACCTGAGAGATACCTTTTAGACTGTTAAGGATTATACAATGTTGTTCATTCACCATCACGTGATGTGTCTATTATGTAGTGGAATCGCACAATAGTAGCTACGATGAGAATCCCGATTATGTCGATATACACCTGTATTTACAATCTATGAATCAGAATTTCAATTTACATTATATACAAGTAAGTGCCATTAATGGTCTTCTAACAAAATGTAATATGAATTAAACATCTGTTTTTTTTTTAACTCTGATCAATATTATGCCATACATTAAGGTATTGTTTACATTTTTTATTTTATTTCTTTTCATTGACATGAAATAGGCTTCAGACATTAAATGGAGTTCTGTTAAATAACAGTCTTTATAGTATGCATTTTGGTATGTGTCGATCAAACATACCCTGTATGACTACTTTCTTTCAACCCGTATTTCCAAATGAATCTGCAGTGTCTGTGATGGATTTGCTAACAGTCCTATAAAACACTGACTGTAGAAAAGCATTTTGTTGATGGTGTAATTACTTCGAAAATACACACATTGTCAACACTAATCAACACTAATGGAATATACATGTATAAAATTCTTCCATAAAGACATATTATTGAACATTCATAATCAAATTCTATTTTATTATTGTTTTATTTTGTTCTTTTCTGCCTCACGAGAGCATAACTCATTTGATCAGGGCATGTCACCTGTCCGCTTTTCGATCAAACTTTAGAGCATAACTGAACAGAAATTGGTTGTGGGATTATGGTCCTTCACCAAAGTGACACATTACAAGACAAGAGTGTTAAGGGTGAGAGTGGTGCAAGTCCAGGGGCAGCAGTTTAAGTGGCCTGAATCATCTATCCATAGCACTATGCTTAAAGGAGCGAGAGAGAGAGAGAGAGAGAGAGAGAGAGAGAGAGAGGGAGCGCGAAAGAGTGAGAGAGAGAGAGAGAGAAACTCTGTGGACACACTCTCACGATCACTAACACTATTTCAGTGGTTAAAAAAACAAAACTATGTATTATTAATTTGATTAAGACAACAGAAATTGAAAACATTAATTTCATATTACATTTTTTTTATAAATATAAACAATAATAATAGTATAAACGAAAAGTCATATTGAAACATTGCAACCATATGATAATTGTGGGGAATAAATCTGAGGGTGCATACCCAACAGTGAGGAAACTGTAACTACCATGGTATTGCTGCATTTTCATAAAGATAGTACTGAACACACTCTAATGTACATCATAAAATGTAAGCTCATATTCATGTTCCAGTATGCAAATGTGCCCATGCAATACCATTTTACCACAAAAAGGGTTATTAGGGTTTTTAACTTCTCTCCTTTGTTTCATATGAAGCATTAAACCTTTTAGAAACTGTTTGCAAAAATTAGGGGATATTTCATTATGAGAGTATTCATTTTGAAGTATGCCCTACATTTTTTGAGTAGTATAGTAATATGTAATATCATCCCTGAAGAGAGACTTACAGTAGTTTACTGGGAGGATACTCTACTGTATACTGTAAAAAAGCCTCCAGCCATCTATGAGATTTCTTATTTTAGTAATGGCATGATGGCTCTATATAACATTTTATACCTTTGGACACAAAAAATTGCAAACTTTTTGTCTTTTTTTCAAACCTTTTTTTTTCTCTTCCTTGGCTGCTACCCTTCCAAATAAACCGTTCCTCATCAAGCTTCTTCGGACTGTAGAAGGGTGATTTTGGCATCCTGATGAAGCATGCCGGATGCTGCTATTACTCACGTGTAAGTGGCCTTTAGAAGCTGAATTTTTGAATTTTTCAGTTCTGCATACAGATTTGTCGGATGTATTCTAAACTTCTAATCTAATTTAATATATTCGGATCGAATCGAATGGTGGCCAAATACTTTTGCACATGCATGCTTGAAAATATATTTAAAGGTTTTCTTAAATTCAGTTTATTTTACTTAATTTTAATTAGTTTGGTTGAGTTTATTTTTATTAAAGTCCTCATTTTTAGATAGTAGAAGTAAATTCAATGGATCCTTTTTTTGTTGTGCCCTTGTAAGCATGTGAGCGCTGTACTCTTGTAAAATTTAGATCGGTGGGAACAAATTCTGAAGCGTTCTGTTAGCTGACTTGCGCTGTGTGCTGTGTACATTTTGCTGGCCTGGTTGTTTCCATATTTGACCACCTCAGTAGGAAGGCCCAATGCAAATGAACAATAGCCACAAAGTTTGGTCTCCGTGATGGTCATCGATTGTTGTGATGAATATGGAGGTCCTTCTCCAGTACAGTTCCAGATGCTGGATCGACGCCTTGTTTAATAATACTTACAATTAGACAGATCCAATAAACTGAACATGAACAATTAAAGCTGTCGCGTCGTGAATGTCACAGCCTTCTTATGTCACATATTGAAAATCAAATGCGTATCGACATGTTTGACTCATTAATGTGCGCCAGCCTTTAGAATTATTATAAACATCCTGTCTCCACATTTCCCCAAGTATACCAGCTGCCACCCATCTGATCAATACGCCATTCAAGAGCCTGAAATATCGGTTAGAAAATCTATGCGAACTGCAGTAATGATTGAAAATAAAATGTTGATTGTGCCACGCTGTGTGTACTGATAATTCCTCCTTTGTTTCAGCCAACAGGAAAAACGCAGCGTTGTATTGTGTGGGTCACACAAGACAGTAAAAGCCAAATACCAAATAGCTGCTTGATTGCAGTCAGAATGTCATTTTCATTACGTTGAACATATTACTGGTTAATTGAATGCTTAATTCAATAGCACAAGGAAAAGGACATATTTGATATAATGTTTAAAACTACATGTTTAAGGTGGACTCTGCTATAGTACAGACCCATGGTTCTCATTCTGGGATCTGTGCTCAGGTGGGCACCAAACATCACAGGGGGTGTGTGAGTTTGTCAAAATACAATGCATATGAAAATGTGTATAAAATGAATTCGAATATATTTTCACTCAAAAAGAAAGAAAATAACAAAAGGAAAAGGAAAAAAAAACAACAGTTTGTGAGCTATGAGATGTGCATTTTTTCAAAACTTTTTTGTGATTTGGAGTTCTACATTAACCATTATAAGTAATTCATGGGAGGATTTGCCTAGGTTATGCGCCAATACATTTTATGTAAGAGAAAGGAGCATCTGTTAATGCTATCTATGTTTTGAAACCAATCTCCATGGACGTGGAGAGTTGTCTGTATATAAAATAACAGGTAAAGATTGAGGTCCTCAAAGGTCCAAAAATTCAACAAGTAAAGAACTCCTAAAAGCAAACCAGTACCTGCAAGTGCTATTACTTTCCACTCTGTGAGACTGGATTCAGACTGGATTTCAGCACTGAGATTCAAGTTGGATGTCTCGCCACCAGTAAAAGAGGTGCTTGCTTAATTAGAGATTAATCTATATGTGATTTTAATCATCCTAGCTTTTACAACAGGATGGTCTCATTTCTCTGTGACAGCTGGGGACGCCATCTCATGATTCACCGTAATCCACTTTTTATTATGAAGAAAATCACAGCATTTCTGTATACAGACGGTGGCTGATATCATATGGTACGTAGATAGGAGAATGGAAGAGCAGTCTAATGAAAACGCTTTAAGTCCCATTTATGTCTGATAACCTCACTTAAAACACTTTAGAAATGAGTTGCTTATTGAACGAACAAGTCATGTAAACAAATAACATTAAAGGAAGTAATTATCAGACAAGCCAATACAACTTTCTTGGGCCAGAAAAAGCTTCCTTGAAGGTTATTCAAAGCCATGTGAAATGACTTGATTTTGTAAAGCTCCGCACCGGTTGTTGTGCTTCTAAGCAGTTTAATAGGATGATTTACACAACCACACATGAAGACAAATACACTGACATTACACAGGAAAGACCTTTTAGAACACACACTGATGGAGCACTAAGTTTGGTGCTGTGTTCTTCATTTAGATTATATTATGTGCACTATTATGCAAATGAGCCTGACCCAAATCTGTTCATGCAAATTAATGTGTTTTATCTTTAAGGTCGGATGTGGGATTCCCACACACTTGTTTGTGTAATTTCCTACTAGGGTGGTACAGCAAAGAATATTACATAGTGTACGCGTGTAGTACAGTACAATTCCTGCTAAATGAGTGTTTAGGTTTATTATCGGATTCCTAAAGAA
>JAUZST010096380.1:0-18907 GCA_034779995.1 Parotocinclus haroldoi
GTGTGTGTGTGTGTGTGTGTGTGTGTGTGTGTGTGTGTGTATATATATATATATATATATATATATATATATATATGTTTTTCTTTAACTATCTGCAACTGTAACACAACCCAGAGAGCCATATGAAGAAGGGTTCTTGTTCTTCGGTTTATCTCCAATAAAAGTTAAGGCTGAAATACTGCAGATTATGCTTTAATTCCCTAGTTTGATTTCAGTTTGATTGCATATTGTAGAGCCAGTTTCAGCTGCATGATTGTTCGTTGGC
Organism: Parotocinclus haroldoi; assembly: GCA_034779995.1. Lineage (NCBI taxonomy): Eukaryota > Metazoa > Chordata > Actinopteri > Siluriformes > Loricariidae > Parotocinclus > Parotocinclus haroldoi. The sequence goes on from JAUZST010096380.1 coordinate 266, forward strand.
TTCAATGTACAGGCTTTGAACAGAGCAGAGGTTCCCAAATGCAAGCCATATTCCCTAGTGATGTCTAGTGTCAAACCTCTAAATAAATGACTTTCTAGCGGAGCCACAGATTATACTTCCACACTCTGGTCTTTAATCAGACTAGAAATGTTTTACGATCCGCTCCCATTTGGCTTTGGCCAGCACATTTATGATGCCCATGACTTTGAGACAAACGTTTACTAATTTCATATGTTGCGCAAATAACAGTTTGCATTCTAGAGTGATTCCTAGAAAACATTTTCCTTAGTAGCTTTAATGGGGTGTCTGTTCAGGTATAGTTCTGGTTCAGGATGTAGGGTTGGTAACAGGCAGAGATGTAGGTGTAGATTTCACAAGAATTTAAAACCATTAAAACCTGACCATATGTGGAAGCTTATTTATTCTTCGCTGTAACTGTTGTCCCATAATAATCATGTTTTTCCACTTATAGCACAAGTATAGGTCATCCACACACAGTGTAATGGAAAGGATGATTTAAAAAAAAAAAATTGTCCTCACAGTATGTTTCCAGTCTTCACTTAAAAGTGTCTGAGTGGAACCTGAGAAGGAAAATGTCCCATGATTCCATACTTCCATGTTTTGTGTGTCATATGTTTTGGTATATATACTGCCATGAACTATAAAGGGTGTCCAAGAGTAAATCTCTGCTTGAGCAAAACTCTCAGATTTTTTTTTCCAAACCATGATGTATCATGAAGGCTGATCAGAAAGAATTCTGTTTAGAGAAGATGAAAGCCAAATAATGTAATTGATTGTATCCAATAGTCCAGTCAAGTTTTAAGAAACAAAAAAATCCATAAAGGGCCACTTGTTCTGGGGAACATAAAGAATTTAGATGGGAACAATTGTACCATGCGCTTGCCAATTAGTGGTAGGGGCACGACTGCGCAAAAATAAGCCTGCTAAACACTAGATCGTTTAGGTTATTTAACAATAAAGTGGGTGTTACTCTGCCATGGATGTAAAAAGAAGAACTAATGAACACTGTAGCACTGTGCAAGAGGTGGGATTTGAACCACCTTAACTACTAGGCCACCACAGTCCCACTCCATGGAGAGGCAGTAGGTGTGCGTTGGTTGTGAGAGAGTTTTAAATTAGACTAATTCACTCATGATTCCACAATGCATTGTTTTAAGTGAGTGAAACGGAGACTATTTGGTTTGTTGCAATAACTGCATTATTGACTTGTTGCTCCAGATCCATTTGGTTATTGCCCTTTAGGCTTGGATCAATAGACTCCACACTGAATCAGACTAATCAGGCCCTGAAGCCTCTGAGGGTCAGGATGAAGAAACCACACCAGAAAATCTATTCCACCAAAAACACCAGAGAGGGGGAAAGAGAAAGAAAAGGGAAGCTAAGTATTGCAAGGGAACGGGGGTGAAAGTGATAACTATGCAAAATAATTGATTCAAATGTTTTTTCACTGATTTTAACGTTTAAACTACTGCACAGCAGGTCTAACAGCAGGTGCATTGTGCTGTCGATGAGCATGTTCCCTTATAGTGCCCATGACCTCAGAGCTCAAAGTTTTCAGGGTACCATTGCTGTTCTGGGACTACATTGCAAAGTAGTGTCAAAGAGGAAGTCAGTCCTTATTTGTGAAAAAAATACATGATAATACAAAATAAGCGGAATAGCGTTTCTTGGGAGAACGGAGTAATGCATGAATGAAAATGAAATTTAAATGCACTCACTCTGCTCTAAACCCTGCAGTCCACTATCAAGATTTGGGGTTTCATATTTTGTTGGGCTTAAGCAAGTCTCTCTCTGATTGAAGCTCACTCTCTAACACCAAACATGCACAATATCATACACAGAAAGAGCGACCCGATGGAAAATTCATAAGGGAGAGAGAATCAATAATTTATACCAAAGTCAAGCAGTAGGGTTTCTACCCCGCGCTCACTGCTGTTGCAGCAGTCTGTGTGTGAGAGAGAGAAAGTGTGTGTGGACCATGAAGGAAAAGAAGGGTAAGGGTAGTAGAATCTGTTTAATGTTTCTAAGGACAGAGAGTCAGCGAGAGTGGAGGGTTGTGACACACACAGACCTTCTTTATGGCACCTCTTTCTATACCAAAAACAAACTTCAGGCTTGTTGTGCTGTTGTTGCACTTCACTCACTTTTTTTCTGTCAGTTTCTCAGTGCCCTGCTGTTGAAGATGGTTTAGCTTACACAAACACTTTCCTCTCTGCAGACATCCATTTCCCCACAGCACAAAGAATGGACGGCTCTTTCACTTTCCTTGCTCTCACGCATGCACAGAAAAACCTACAAAGCAACTATATTGCTCACAAAAACTTATTTTATTTTGAAATATCTCCTAATATTTGTTAACGGTATAATGGAACATTGATACCACACCAAGTATCAAGTAAGACATTAGGAGAAAGGCGTGCACATGTAAATTAGGGAATAATTAAGAGGGAAGAACTGGAAAATCAACTATATGCCTGTTAATTCCTTATTTGTAGCCCAGGTTAGTTTCTACAAACCCATTAGGAATCCTGTTTCCACACAGCTGCCAACATACGACAACAAGCGTCACCATGCAACCTTTGAGATACTTAAAATACTGAAACAAATAAAAGATCTATGAATTTGAATTATGATGTGCTGAATTGTCAATTAACTAATTAAGTATCTATGAACTAATATTAAACATAGCTTGAGCTTGTTTCATGCATTTGTTTACTAAGAATGAAGACAATAAAGATTAATACCTTATTCACTGTGCGAACTTTCTAGTGGCAGCAATACGATAGAACAGAACCAAATCAGTATATCCGTATCGCTAGCTAGAAATGTAAGGGGTGTTCATATTCAGGAAACAGTGGCAAATGTCCCATATCATGAAGAAGGACGGCTTTTAACATAGTTAACTAATGCTCATGTGTCTGCTCTTCAGATGCACCACCATGGAGGATGTGATCATATTCCAACTAAGGTTGGATTTACAAATAGTACTGCTGACGACCTTTTTTCGGGGTGAAATGCTCCCTCACTTAAACACGAAACTCGTTTGATGACGTCAGATTCTAATCGATTATTTTATTAGTGGCCAACTATGCTGCTCACAAAAATTAAGGGATACTTCAAAATAAAATATCCCATAATAAAATATCCTTTATTTTTTGCGAGCAGTATAGTTTGAAGAATAAGTGTTAACTGACTACATTTGTCCACAAATCAGAGACATTTAATTTTGTTCTGAATGAGGGCATGTGAGAAATTCTGATAGGGAAAAATGTCAAAACAATCGATCGTTACTGCAGACAGGAATGCTTCGATATCATGGGGTAACACCAGTGAGAAGATTGCTTTACCCAGATCCAGTCTGCTTGACCTAGAGGAATCTCCAGCTTAGACCGATGAATGTCTCTAATCAGGTGGCTCACAGACAGGGTGGGACACAGAAGTACACATAAACAAAGTGACAACTCCTCACTGGGATTAAATCCAACAGAAGTCGTGACTCGACAATAATAAAAAAAAGTGCTCTACCAACTGAGCCACTCTTGTTCGTATCCGGCCTCTGTCAAGGTGAGGTTTGTCTGTGGGATTGTGTGCCTCAAGTGCAATCCGTCACAGTTTCTTTAACTTCCTTTATCAGGGACTTTAACTTTGCTTTCTATGTCTTTATTGAGCATCCTATGATTCACACATCAGGAAAATAAAAAAAAGTTGAAGCTTTGAAATTAGAAATCTAAAAATTTTAGCAAGATTACCAAAACAACTACAATTACTTAAATGATTGTTAATTTCTGGGTTGCAGAAATGCCCTGCCCTATAAAACACAAAGCTTGGGTCTGATATTTTCAAGAACGATCAGTCCAATCAAACCTTGTCCTGATAAAAACAAATCAGACAACCAACTTATTTAAGTCAATCAAATATCTTTCCGCAGTATCATGCTGTTCACAAACTCCTGACAGAAATGCAGCCTGCATGTAAAATCTCATTTTAAACCCCTGATATAGAACCAACAGATACTCATTGAAGTCTGTGTGTCTCTGGATGTCTATTGTGCTGTGTATTCTTATTTCAAAAGGACGAAAGACAAAGTTCATGTACAAATGGTTTTTAATCCGTAAGTTTTAGAAATGGCTAAATGTGAGAGCTTCTCTGGCAGTGAATGGAATATGGTTGGGTACGTTCTGCACAGAAGAAAACAGTAGCATTTATTGGACAGTGCAGTTTTCGTTTGCCCTGCATGGATGCCTGGCATCTCTTACAATTATTAGTCGACCATTCAAGAGACAGAACCTTGAAAAGAGCTCTCATGAGTAACGAGTAAATAATTTGGGAATTGATACTGTCAAGTAAGTATATTAGCTTTGCATACCGTAACAAACTGTAGCTCCATTGGAAGGATTGCAATGGCTGGCTATAAATATGAAGTGATCATATGTGATGTGTTTCCCATATTTTAAAACCCTCCAGTCGCTACTGGAAACCACATGAAGTATGAGAAGGCTACAAAAATAATTCTAAACTTGGGTTCTCATCGGTGGGGCAGACTCTGAATTGTCTACAGATTCAGGAATGAAATTCAGGATCATTTCTCTTTCAAGACAGGATGTCTGGCCAACATCAGACCAAGAGCACAACATGCTATGCTGAAATTTGAAAAAAAAAAAAAAACCTCAACAACGTCCTACAGTGCTTCTAAGTTAATAGTTGGCTGAAGGAGACAAAACAATGTTACAATAATTGAGGGATTAACAAATGTTAAACTATACCTAGAACTAGAAACAGAAAAGAAGTTGGATGCTGTGACAAGAAACAGCCAAGTCAGAGTTATAACTTCCAATCAAGTGGCCATAGTCCAGAATATTTTCCAGATACGATGATGCTGAGGAGGCTTGTTCATGCCTCCTATAATTGCCTAAAATTCTTTCTCACAGTGCACAAAGGTCCACAAAAAACTGTGAATTATATCACATTTCATGAATAATGAGTGTTGGAATTAAAGTGCTTCCAATTGGTCAATTAAATCCTATGTAACCTGACACTCGTGCCTAATCAACAACTAAATTGAAAAAAAAAAACAAGGAATTAAGAACTTTCAGAAATACTGCTATTTTATGTATTAGTGGGATACTGAAAAGCTTTAGCATTTTCTAGAAATTTGCTTAAAATGAGCCGAAACATAATCAGATATACATTCAATACTTTAAGTTAATAAAGAGTCCCCAATTCAAAAAATGAGACCAAAATAATATTATTAATTGAAGAAAATAACCCTACACTACATCTCTACTATCGGGTGGGGGGTTTTCATAATCTCAGAAAAATAGCTATTTATGCTAAATAAAAAAAAAAAAAAAGGTTTGGACTCCATCAATCCACAGTCAGACAGACTGTTATATACTTTTATATATGGTGGTAATTTGTACCCTCCACAGGAATGCTGGCATGACATCATTGATACAACAATGAAAATATTCTAGCATTTAATGAAGAGAAATGCCAACACATCACACCATTTGGTTTATAGAATGGCCAGGTTACAGTCCTGACTTGAATTCAGTTGAACTGTTGTGTAAGGATCTGAAATGAGCAGTTCATACGAGGAAACTCACAGATACTAACGTCCCAGAGCTTAAGTTCTTCTGTATGAAGGAATAGACTAAAAAAAAAGTGCTGGACTTATCATCAACTAGTGGAAATGTTTAGTACTTTGCAGTTATTTCTACACAAAGAGGTCATACCAGACACTGAAAACAAATGATTCAAATGATTCACACCTTTTTTTTACTTCGGGATATTTAATATTAGATCATTTCCAAAACAATAAATAAACAAACAAAATAAAACAAGTAAATAAAAGTATACTATTTGTGTCTTAATTGTTTAAGTGGGTTCTCTTTATCTGCTTTAAGGACTTACAAAAATCAGATCATGTTTTAGGTTATATTTATGCAGAAATTGTGAACATTCTAAAAGGTTCTTAAACTTTCAAGCACCACTGAATAAGCCCAAGGGCCCATTTTCTCCAATCAAGCCAGTTTTGCTGGCTAAACTAATACTGTTTGGATTCATTACGGCTCTTGCTCAGTGATCAAACCAGCATGAAGTCCCTGGGATACACAGCAGCTAACCAATGCAAGTTAACAATGCAGCATTTAAACATCACTCATATGCAAAGTGCCTTTTACACTAGAGACCAGAGGTCAAGCATGGTGCAAATTTACAAAGTGGAGGACACGAGTGAAAGAGGAGACTGAGAATATATGAATAGAGAGTAAGAACACAAAACGAGGTGTGCACAGTGCTGTCAGTCAGCTCCTGAGCAGTTGCAAACCAAGGACTACATAACACCATATGCACCATGTAACGACCATCCCCGTTCAAATGGCCACTGAATTTTAGAAGGCAGTGAGGTGGACTTTGGGATACTGTTCACCCTGACATGGCTCTAACTCACTGTTATGCAGAATTATCTGAAGGCTCTGAAAGCACAGGTGAAGAAAGAGAAGAACTAGAAGAAGAAGGGCATGCTGAGCGACTGGGAGAGATTCTTTGTCCCTCCACTGCTTGGTTAACCAACTGACCTACAGTCAAAGAAGTCTTTGTGAGTTCATTTTGGCATCCAGCCAATCAGATTCTCAGGCTTGTCTGTCTCCAAGTGGGAAATGGCGCTCCTGGTATGTGACAAACAGCAAAATGCAGACAGAGAGGCAGACTATAAGTTAACCCTGAATGTCCCTCTGTATATCTTTGTCTCTAGGTCCTAAATGCAGCACTGGGGAGAGTACTTAATCCTGTACCTGTGACCTGCCTCTCCATGCTATAATACCCATAGCCTGCTACCTACAACACACTAACAAGCATGTAATCGTTAATGAGGTTTTAAGTACCCAAACAACTTTAAGGGTCAAGGTCACTGTAGACACAAAAGACTGGAAGTGTTTATATGTTCCAGCACACGTGAACTTTTGAACTTTGGAAAAGCCTCATTCAAAATGGGATCTAGGATGGTAACAACCTTGCTCAAAAACCTGTTAAAAGTAAGGGGGTTGAGCAGTGGGTGTAGTAATATGGGTGTTTTTATACACCATTTCACAGTAATGTTTTCACAGTGGTGATGTCATATCCCCAACGCTTAACTTAAGCGCTGGAGAAACACACACAGACACAACTTGTATTAGTGTTAAGAGTTGGATTTGCTGATTTCACAACATTATGTGCTATTCCAGCCAACCAAGCACTGTGTAGCTACACATCAGCATTAGTCATCAGCCTCGCAGCATTTAGATAAGCCACGCGCCGCTTTAATAGCATTTATAACCATTCATAGTTGGTATACAAAGCTAATTGTGATTGACCAGCAATGGCTCATTAAGTTCAACTGAATAGCAGCATGTTATCATGTCATACGAATGTATTCTTAAGAGAAGCCAGCCAATCAGGGATATGCTACGCATTAGTGAATAGTAACAAAGTAGAAATATGATTCATGCATTTAAGTAAATGAAAAATACATATATTCTTTGGTACTCTGTTCGAGTACTAATTTCTTCCTTATGACTTTCACCTTATTTATGTGAAATAAACTAGGAAATGTCAACAGGTGATGACACATGATTTGGTACAAAAGCTGGATTTTTTTAGTCCTAAATTCTCCCAAACACAAACTCTTTTGGAATGTGTTACAGGCCTGAAATGCATGTAGGAATGTTTATTAACAAATGAAATTAAGTTGACCAGACAGAACATGAAATATCTTGGGTTCATACTAAATAATTCCAACTTTTTCTGATGTGTGGTTGTATATCTTAACATACATTTTCAATCTGGCATAGAATACTGGGACATATCCCAGACAAACATCCAGTAAATGAGATCCACTTTACTACAGAGAGAAACAAATGGACACGTTTGTTCAAAAGAAGGATGCTATGTGCTAAAAGAGATACAGAGAAACACTGGATGATGTCTATGCTCAGGGACTTTCATACTGTGCTTCAAGGGGAAAGAAGCATGATTAAAAAAAATGAATGCAACAACAAACAAATGATGGCAGTCACAACACACACTGCAAAAATGCTCCAGGCAGTTAGATTCCTGACAATGAGTGTTTACACGCACTTAATAACTGCAGAATGCCCTATTTTGTCTGATCAACCAGTATACATACGCTTAAGAACTCAGATAATTGAAACTTCGGATTTACATGACTCGGGCAATAAATGACGTCTTTATATTACCTTTAATATCACATTTTTCGTTTTCTCTATCAATCTTAATGTTCTCCATCTCTCCAAGTCTCCACAAAGTGTTAGATAGCTGCCAGTGAGTGAGATCAGAGTATGCTTTATATATATGACCATTGAATAATTAGATACGGGCAGAAATCTGTATTTCGAGTATCTGATTATTACGTGCATGTAAACACACTCAGTTTGTCAACAGATGGATTGGTAGTATCTTGTTAGCACAATATCATAACAGAAAAATCAGTGCATCTCAAATAGAAATTCCATTCTAAAGGCACAGCGTCTCCGTTCTGCCAGGGGACCGACTGCAAAAATGTTAGGATGACTTCAATCACATCAATTACGGAGTGTAATTAATATAGCTGTCATAATAAATAATGACGTGATTTAAAAAGCTCTTCCGAGGAGTAATTAGAGTAAGATTATTAAACCATCATCAGAAAACAACTGATATGTTACATTGTTTGTTTGTTTATTTGGATTAACCCTGGGATTGAACCCGGGACCTTCTTGCTGTGAGGTAGCGGTGCTACCCATCGAGCCACTGTGCCACCTCACTGATATGTTGTAACACTCTGTAATAGTCGCATGAATAAGATTGTTCTCTGTATTACCCAATACCTCAAGCATACTGGGAAAAAAATCTGTTATGTGGGCAAGAGGTGTGTATCATCCTGTCCCTGCACTGCACTAGCGCAGCCACAACTGTATCTCATAGGCCCAGACTGTGTCCTATCAAGCCAGCCGAACAGATCATGCTGATACTTCATGGCTCACATCAACACCAGATGATTTTATTGCTTTTTCGCCGATTCATGCCGCTGCACGCTGAATCGGCATTTGTCATCAGTATTTCATACTTAAGTTCTCATTTCTCTACTTTATGTTTAATAAAACTGTCTTTAACTGTCTGTGCTGTTACATTTGCCATTAACAACAGTATTTCAGCTAATGTAGCATATTGGCATAATGTATGACTTAAGTAAGATAATACCCTTAATAATAAATATGATAACCTTAACATCCACCAATGTATATGCCATCAAGCATGCAGATACGCACTGCATAGCTGTATAAGAAAAATAATAAAAGGTAGTACAAGTTTTGAAGATGACTATAACCTGGTTACTTGCCCTATATGTAAATGAGTCAGTGTGTCATGTATTGTTTTTGGGCCCTGTCCAAAGTGTATACTTGTATCAAGGTTTTCTGAGATACACCCTGAGTTGGATAACATAGGATTACTGAAAACGAAAGGATTATTTTAGTGTTCTTTGACTGTTTCTGCATACACTTGAATTCCAACTGTCAGTTTTTTTTACATAAAAAGATTAAATCATAACTCCTCTAAGCTACACCTGAATCTACAGTTAAGGTGACCTGCTACTTTCTAGCATTCCAGCGGCTGACATAAATAGTTTTTGTTGTATATGGTTCACGGGAATGTACCTACTAATAAATATAATATAGGCCACCCAGCCTATAGTAACTTTAAAAAAGAACTTTAATAAGGTATACTTCCAAACACATTGTAAAATATTATAAAAAATATAATTATAACCATAACAGATAATGGCACAATAACCTTAAACATCCAATAGCGTTCACCAGCACAGCCAGACCATAAATCACTAGTGGTCACAAAAAAACTAAACGGTTATTTTGGATTCAAGATGATGTCTCATTTCATTCAGTTATCTTTTAAATGGCCCTGCCATTACTGTTTAATTCCATGCTGTTTCGGGCTATCTGACATATGCTGTACTCTTTGGGGCACTTTCTCTGGAAGTGATAGAACAGTTAGTTGTGATATGTTAACTGGTGAGACTCCATGTCCTGTGTTTCCAAATAAACACATTCTAAAGACTACTATTTGTTTAATTGTGTCTTTGTCAGGGTAAACAAGATGCAAAAGCAAACAGAGTTGCCTCTGGTTATTAAAACATCTTGGGCTGTGAACGTTTTCGGAGGAAATAATAAAATGTGTTTAGTATGACATTCTCCCAAACTCTCCATTAAGACAGTTTGTGAAGACGTTTAAATCACGCTGTAATGCATATGTACATATTGTATCCACAGTCCTGTTGTGTAAATGTACTGGTTACAAATGCTGAAACGCTTAAAAGCTCAAAACCAAAGATTATTATTAAATGACTTTGACAAACTTTAAACAACATATTACCTATATCATTTACCTGTAATTTTCACAGCATGGTGATTAAGCATGTTATATAAGCATGTTAAACATGTTATCATTTGCCTACTCAGTACTCATGGTCTAACTGTTCACTTACTGATTGTTTAGAAAGTTGCTTAGTGCCTTCTCTAGTAATGGAGATTCTTGGTGGTGTTTGCTTGGATAATAGGACTTCCCTTATCACAGAGCTAATGCCATATTTTGCCGTTTCTGCACATAGCTGGTGAACTGCGTTAAGAAACACAAGAAACCCATTTATAGCAAAGTTCTGACTGAATGACATTCATGTAGACTCTCCACATTGTTTTCCTTCATGGGAATATTTCTAACTAGTGTGCTTCTAACAAGCAGTCCACATGAGTAGACAACGAAGTCCTCTTCAGATGAGAGTCACTCTGTTTGTTTACACAAGACTATGTATCTGATTTTGTCATTTAAGCAGTTATTTGCAGTTGCATAATTACTGAAGTGGTCATGTAAACTGTGTACTTCTATATCAAAATTTACACTGAGGCTGTTATCAAATTTCATAAAAGACAGATGGACTTTAGCATAATAATCTAGTTATTCTGGTCATGAAGCCTCTTTATCTGATATTTTCCAGATTTCTTCAACTGAGCAGAAGCAGAAGCGCACTGTTATGATATGTGGTAGGACCTGGATGCGGGGACCGAGAAATCCCACAGCGTATAATAATAATAGGGAAATATTATATAAGCAAACTAAAAGGGGGAAAAGGCGGAGCAAAAGCTCCCGAACATAGGAAAATCAAGGTAAAAAGGGCGCGCCGTTGTGTTGCCTCCCGGTGTGGGAGCAACGCGCGAACAGATCGCGATAGACGGCCTAGCATAAAAGGGCAAACGTGCGATGAGCACAATAAAGCACTGATTTGGGACGTCTCCCAAATCGCGTCCCAGTCTGGTCCGATTAACCGGAATCGACTGTATATACACAGCCATCAAATATAAAATGGCTAATTAGGTTAGAATGTTAAAATAATACATTAGGTGCATGTGGTTATAGTCACAAAACAAACCAACAGCATATCTAAAGTCAACCAGCCTTCAGAAGCTAAAAAAAATAGTCCAAATATGGGAAGGAATAATAGAAATAGTGGATTTAGATGTGATTGTGCCTGTGATAATGAAAATGTAACTCTGGATTCAGAATCAGATAATCAAAGCTCTGGATGGATGGAGTTCTGCCCACCATTGCTCCCCACCACCCGCTTTCACACACATACATGTTTAAGAAAGAGAGAGAGAGAGAGAGAGAGAGAGAGAGAGAGAGAGAAAGAGAGCGAAAGAGAGAGCGACAGACAGAGTTAGTGAGAGATAGAAAATACAAGTTTAAAATGAGAGCAGAATGTATTTGTCAAAAGCAAAAGGTGAAAAACTCAAATGGAAAAGGTTTCCATATAGGAGAAAATGAGCTCAGGAGGAGCAGGAGCTGCATATCTTGGCCTGAATGACCAACTGGTCGTTTAGTTAAAGACTGTAGTTAAGATGGCTGCTGAGGGGAGCATGGCACACTCTGTGCTGGCCCAGCTATTTCAGCGCCTGGCCACAGCAACCAGCTAATGAGAGGGAATGCTGTGTTTTGGGAAATCTAATTTGAGACCCTTGTTTGTTATTCTGGCTTTATTTTGAAAAAGGCATGCAGGCAACGAAGAGATTGTTTTTGCACCTCTACCCAGACATGACTGTCTTTTATGAATCTCCAGCACTTAGCGCTTGACAAAATTCTGATTACAAGACATGATGCGCTTAATATCTTTTAAATGCTCTTTATCATTAGCTCAACATTAAATTATAAGCACAATGTTTAATTGTTTATTAATTCCTTTCAATATCCACATCAGCATCAATGGCTGTTCACAACAGCCTATTTGGGGGCCTATTTGAAGTGGTAGCTTAGTTCTCGAACACCTCAGGAACTCATTGAATATAGTTCACACCGCATTCCGAGGGGAAACTTTTTCTCGCTGTCGTCGTTTGCATAAGTTGAGCTGTGTCACTTTTTTCAGCCGACACATCCGATCATGATTCAGTTTCAACAGCTCTCGCTCGGTGCAGATCTTTACCGTGCTTCTCGTGTTTTCATTTATCTACAGTACAGTATTCCTACTGCAAATAAGCTAACATGGGTTCTAAAAAGGTTAATAAGGATAGCAACCAACCAAAAGGAAAATATTGAATGAAAAATAAGTTTAAGCGTTCAAATTTTGCTTTTAACTTTCAAACGATTTAATAAATTACAGGAGATTTTTCAACAGTTTAGAATAAAATAAGCTTTGCATTAATGATTTTTCGGAAACTATAGGTTTACTGTGTTTTAAAAAAATAAGGGTTGCTCCGCTATAATACCGCATAGACTATAATATACTACTTGGCTCATGATACATTCTTATGATGGATGTAAATCAGAGAGTACCCGTGCAATACAACTCCATTACTGCATATGATGCCTTATCCAGGTTGACTTTTCTAGACGTCTGGAATTCATTTAATTTACATTATTGCTTATCAGAAAAATTTGCTTTGTACTAATTACGGTTCTTGGCAAGCCTACTGGAACAAATTAAGGACGAGCACTGAGGTAGCACTGTATATGCAATTTATAGACAAACAGTAGCAACTCTTTCATTTAGACTTAATGTCAGTTGAGGGAATTGGGTGTTGGCAGGCATTAATTAGTACAATTTAAGAGTAACTTGTTAACTCATCAAGGGGCACAGTCTTATTATTATTATTTTTTTTTTTACAGCTCATCCATCTTATCCACCAGATCCTTACAGAGTGACAGGAGAACCTTCTTGCTGTAAGGTGGTCATCTTATACAGCTACAGAAATAATTGCAGAAAGGAAATGTACACTTGCTCGGTTCTTTCAATCCTCGCTTTTCCAATAATTAAACAGAGAACAGAAAGAGCTGGGCTTTGTCAGCATGCTCAAAGATACTCTATCCTCAAACATCTGTCAATATATAACCAACAACCCGAGATCTAAGAAAAACAGAAAATACATATCACTATTCAATATGTGTATCTGCTGCATGACTAGGACTCAAAATGAGTCAAAGGTCAGCGGAGGCAGTGCTGGTAAATATGTATTAATTAGTCCATATACTACTTTCATCATCTCGTTATATAACAATCTTTTAAAATATCATCTTTAAATAGACCTTCTACACTACTTTTATCATGTCCTTCTGCTTATTCTCTCATGCTCACCCACACACTCTCTGTAGTTCTTCCACAAACAGCACATCATTGATTTAAGATTCCATAACCAGGCCCTTTTACATATGTATTGTGCAACTGGTGTTAAAGGCCACGTAACGTCGGTGGCAAAAATTATATACCATTTTTTAAACAAACTCTATGTATGTTAATGCTAACTTTTTACAAAGATGCCTCAATATGTTTTTTTTTTACCCTTGCGTACCAGTGGTTGTAACCGTGCGTTTTCTGTCTAAAGCTCATATCAGTACAGAAGAAATGACTTCACTCACAAAGGCACGTACTTCTGGCACAGGCTCGTAATGCTCCGTTCGATCACTTTCTGTAGATTTACAGACATGAGGACAGAGGTAAAACCTCCATAATACACCTCAGAAGAGTACAGAAAAGAATTGTGAAAATTTCATATTGATAAATAATGCTGTTTAAGCAGTGGAAGCCTGATCTCCCTCTCCTGAACAGTACATGTGGATATAGTGAGCTAGGTTAATCTCAGCTACTATTGACAGCTTGTTTCCGGGCTACGATCAAACGTTGCTCTGACATGCTCTTCAGCCTCTCTCTTTCTGTGTCAGCTGGGAGTCAGCTCTGACAGTCTCAGAGGCCGTTTAAAAGACAAGGCCGACTCATGTCAGGCCTCTAAAAAGGAAGATAAAACAGGAGCCGCCGAGGAACCCATTTAGTTCCATTCATTATGCTTTTATGTACAGCCCCTGCACTGGAGATGGAGAGTGCAATCTGCATGTCTAATACCAGCTTACATTTCCTCTACAATACAGATTCAAACCGCAAAGCCATGTGCAGCTAAGAGAGAAAGAATATTTGAGATATATATATATATATATATATATATATATATGTTTTATACATACATACGTGCATATATATATATGCCTGAAAGGGACTGTAATTTGAAGAGTGTGGCTTCTGACCAAAAATGCTGAGAAATAGGACAATTTTTGGACTTGTTAGAGCAAGCATAGTGATTAAGATATTGGTTCTGTGGAAATGCGACACAGGGAGAGGCAGGAAAACACTCAATCATCCATAAGTTACATCCCATCAGACCTGTGATGAGCCTATTAGATAAGAAGACAGCACTGAATAGAGTGAAAGAGATCTAGTTACGGCATTTCTGGTCCTGTAACTTTAAACAATAGCACCTGCACTCTTTACTCTCTACAAGAGCCAATCAAAGCCAAGGGTTGGTGAAGATTGGAGAAGTTCTTCAGGACGCACACTACCCAAGTTTATTTTCAGTTAACTACTCGCCTATATGCACGATTTATGACATTATGATAATAGGCTTTAACAAATGCAATACCAAATCCATCCGACTAGTTACAAAGTGCTGCTAAAGGAGCGGACAATGTTCTTTCTAGTAATGGGATAAGAGCCTTTTCCTCCTACCTAAAACCTCCAATAAAATCCAATAAAAATCAGAGGTGCACACTCCCAGTCCCATTTTTCCAATCTGCTCTCATTACGATCGATCTGCTTATCTGCCAGATCAAAGGTGTTCACTGCAGATGTACATTTAACCTAAGCCAAGCCCTCCCACATCGGGTCTAAATATTAATGATAATAAAGTCTCACACCCAGCCTGTACATCATGTATTGAACTGTGGCTCTACTCTCCAATTAAAATGTGCCTGCTATAATGCATTTAGGCACATCAAAGGAAAGCAATATTGATTCAGACCTGGATGCTAGTGTTTACCGTTAGAAAAGGTGGGAAAATATTTTCTTCAGCAGGATAGAGAAGAAATACTCCAGACCACATGCAGGAGCTTGCTGCTACCGCTCAATGCACAATCACTAAATCATCATTGCAATACTTAGAAGGAACTGATTGCACAGGCTATACATTACACATATATAAACTGCGTACAAAAAGTATGGGGATATTTCAAAATGAATACGAAGCGATTAAAAAAAAAAAGCATTTAATTTTATTTCTTTAAGTAAGATTATCAGACAGGCAAATGAAAAGGAAAGTCGATTACGCAAACAAGTGATATATTCATGGGGGTGAACAGAAGAGTGTCAAATTGGATGAGAGTGCAACACATTGACTGTTCACTGGTCACCCAAGAGTTCCAAAACAGACCGCCAGCCATGCAGCATGGACAGGATCAGATTGTCCAGCAGTTCTTGTGGGATCCTCTTCGTATTCATTTGGAAATATCCTCTCATTTTTGCGAGCAGTGTAGCATGAGTTACACTCATACTCAAACAAAAAAGTAGCAAGATTACACAAATCAGTTTACTAGGAATTACAAGAAACAGCAGACATATCAGCATAACTCCATGATCATAGCCATAACTTATGTAGTTACAGTATTTGCTTCAAAGCAGAGGAACGTTTTCATAGTAGATTCTTCTTTCTTTTCTCAGTAAATGGGAAATAATGTAGTATGCAGTGACACAAAGCTACAGTGACTGGTACAAAATAAAGTGCCTGTTGAGGTTAACCGAGTAAATTTTTAAAGACAATAGTATACCTGTAGCCATATAAATACGGGTCTTTGCACTATAATGAAAAGAAAAATACAGACAAATGGACTGCTGTTGAAGTCCAGGCTTTACTGAATCTGTTTGCAAAGAAAGAGATACAATGCAGTTTTGAGTCGTCTAAGCAAAATTCACTCAGCTTACATAATTTCAGCTTCACACGGCATTAATGCTATCAGTGTGAATATAAACAAAACCAAAAGGAGGTAAAACGATCTTCAAGTTCATACATGTATCTGATTTAAGAGTGTGACAGTGGGAGATCGGACTTTTTTTAAGGTTTTAAATATTGGTCAGAAAATCCAGTCCAAAATGGTTCCATCAGCCATTCAACAACAGCAGTCAACTGGAACAGCAGAAGATTCACTCGCTAGCTTGCCCTGCAGCCTCATGTAAACAGCAACGACTCTGCGTGCCTGCAAAAACCTCTCCACAGATTCCTGTCATCAGCAGAGTGGGAAAATATTGTGGGTAAGCACCAGTGTTGATGATTTGGTTTTGCTCAGACCAGTTTGGATGAAAACGACAACGTTTAAAGAGAGTGACCCTTGATTACGGGTCACTGATCAAACTGCAATGTTTTGTAATAACACAATTTAAGCACATTTAACCAGTTATGCATTAGACAACCACAATAAACCACCCACCCACACACACACACACACACACACGTTTAAACCCAGTCTGAATAAAGGTATACACACTAATGTGGGAGATAAACGGCTTATTCTTGTGATAGTAAAATCAGAACCACTGGTCATAGAATGAAGAAAAGAACCCAAAACAATGGGATGTGTTTCTGGTCATTATATGATGGTCAGGGAAATCTTTCTTCATGGTGGGGCTCACTGTGTCCTGGCCCTCACTGTCCCCTTTGTGTTGGTCTCGGAGGATGGGTGAGCATAAAGGATCCGTTGAGATGATGAGAAAACAACTGACCTTAGAGTTTCAGCCCAGTTCTTCATTGCACCCAAGCACTGCCAGATGAAGCCTATTCAGGCTGAGAGAGAAACTGGCCCTGGCAGGAGTAGCTCCACAAGGAGCCCTGGTTAAACAATACGAATAAAGCTTAAAGCAGGAAAACAAGTCAATAAAGAAAAAAAAAATCCAAAGTGTGGTACATGTTGTGACTGAATAGGAACCTTGAAAGTGTGACACTGCTATACAGTGCAGATGTAGGAGAATAGAGAGCACGTTACTCTGCACAAATGGAGCCCTGATGAAGGATAGAGTGATTTATGCTTGTAAGTGGGGTCAGTTCCTTTTGAATCAGTGGGTTATGCTAGAACATCTATAAGTACTAAGCAGGTAAATACTGCAGTCCCTCTGAATGAGTGTATCGGCCAACAATACTAAACTGTTAAATACTGCATAAAAACACCCCGCTGTATGACTTACTAGGTTTAAGAGACAACACAGATTCACTGTCTAATCCAGGGTCAGAGTCTGTACCATAGAACCAGTTCGATGCAAGTTCAATGAGAGATCACACCCAGTAAATGAAACTCTATGGGACAATCTAGTTCCCATTGGTTTTCTAAAAGGTTAATATATGTTAAAATACGAGGTTTAAGTTAATATTGCACACATCCTTTTTTTCATAAAACTTCTTTTTAGTACAAGTACACACACCCAATTGCAAATCTACAGAGGAAGCTAAAACTTTCTCGACTTTTGGATGTTGACATTATGCTGTTTGTACTTGAGGTGCCTCACATTTACTCTGTGTCTCAAGCTTGACCAAAACCTATAATTAAAGATTTGTGAAAGGAAAGCAGTGTTTAAGATGGTTTATGCGATGGTTGTCCTAAAACGCTTGACCGCAGAGTAGTTTTTAGACAGGACACTAGGCATCCATGCCTTATTAAATAAAGACTTCGCTAGTCCGAAAGTTTTAACAGAGCTTCACAGATAGCCACTGTGTCTGCATTTCCAGTAGACAAACGGTGGTAAGCAATGATGGAAGAGCCCTCGAGCACATACTCGCATGTGTACGATAGACAGATATGTTCTCAGGTCAGCTGTGGTGTGGGGATTTGAACCCAGTCAGCAAACAACATGGGAAAGTGACACAGGACTGCCAGGCCAACATGCCAACGCTCACACCCCTTGCTTCCAATGCCTTGACAATATTAGTCTCAAACCCTCACTGCTGAGTCTTTTCGAGGCCTGGCAAACAGACAGGAAGCCCAGTTATAACCAAACCAACAAAGAAACACACAAACGCGCTGACCCAGTCAACAGAGGCTCCTGGAACTGAACATGGGGATTTAAGCTGCCTGTTCAATTTAGACTATTGCATGTATGTGAACAAACAGCTTTTTGCACACCCAAATGTTTATGAAAACTCTCACTCTCTCTCTCTCTCTCTCTCACACACACACACACACACACACACACACACACACACACACACACACACACAC
>JAUZST010096391.1:0-18906 GCA_034779995.1 Parotocinclus haroldoi
TGGCGACTTGTGGCTTCTTTTTCTTATTCGCTCTCACGTTCTTTGGTCCGATTAAATGGAATTTTGGTCCAAATAAGCGAATAAAATTACACGTATATAATAGGATTTGTTTCTGTACTTTAGGCTGGTCCCATTAACCGGATTTGACTGTATATGAAAAATGTGTTGTAGTGGTGTATGGGCTCTGACATGAGTCCATCATGTATGCTGGATTATATCCTTTGCCCTAGTCTCCAAGTGTGGAGCTACAGACAGACTCAGCCCCACCCTGACAGCCCTGACATTTTGGAGTCTCTGTGGAATGCAGACAGACCAACACAACTGACTCTCGCCGCTGGCATCATCAAGATCCTAGTTACTGGGAATCAATGGGTCCTGGATATTAAACTCATGATAAAAAGGTTCTCACACCTCGCCATGGCAATTCAACTCTGCCATCTAGTGGCACGGTCATTGTATAACCAGATTGATTTATGTGGAGTATTGGTGCCAAATGATGCAGGACATCTTCAGAGGTCCATGCCTTAATGGGTCAGAGCCATGGTGGCACAAGGCGGTTGCACAACACAATATGATTTTATTTTTTGTGATTTTAAATGCAGATTTAAACGTCAAGTAAACTAAGGGCTTGTAATAAGCTACATTTAACTAAATAATAATGTGATTTCAAACTGTTGATGTCGACAGGTGCTTATAACGATAATTTATTACTAAAGTAGCATCCAGGAGTCTTTAAGGTGAAATGACAGAGCATCTGTAGTTTGTCATATAATGTGTTGAACAGTGTAATTGTTTAAAAACAGATCTCGAAATATTGAAAGGGATTTTCATATTTTTCTTGTGTAATGTTAAACCATTGAGGTAGTCTGGAGAAATGTCAGTGCATAAAACTCTCATGATCTCCAGTCCCACAAACGGCACTGCATTTTAAAAAAAAAACAAAAAAAAACACATTAATAGATTATTTAACCATATGCTCAAGGGCATTACTTTGCCAAATCATTGTCAAGCACTATAACAATGAGTTATATTCACAAATTCCATTTATAACTTGACTATGCAAAACAAGCAGCACCTAGGATGGACTGTCGCTCAGGGAAGTTGTGAGACGAATTAGTACTCCAGATAGGGGTTTTTTTTTTTGTTGTTGTTGGGAAGGATGGACACTGTGTGCTCCAGACCACAGACAAAACATTTTGAAGGCACAACCCTGAAACCACAAAGAATACGTCATTTCTACAGAAGCTGCTCATCCTGACTTGTCGTTTCCAACCTTAGTTCCTGTGCTGTCTTGTCTGACTTCCGTGTTCCATTGCTTCATTATAGAAGTTGAGAATTCTCCTGCTTGCTTCCTCATTGGTTATCATGCATCTCCTGTACTGAGACTCCACTGGCTTCCTGTTGCTGCCTGGATTTAATTCCTATTCTAGCTTTCCAGACCTCAAAAGCTTCTGCTCCATGTACACATTCAGGACTAAGGGTTCAGATTTGGGGCATCTGGCAAAAAACCTCTTAAGGCATCAAACCATGCTCTCCAAGCCAGATCTTAAATTGTCAGTGGAAGCATGGATGTCTCTTGTTTTTGCAGAAGGCTGAGGTCTCACTACAGTCAGTATGTAGTGTAATACCTCTTCTACTCTGCATTTTTGCTGCCTTACATCAGTTCTTTGTGAATGTGTGTGTAATTATCTTTTAGCAGTTTTGTATGTACATGTTAAACTGACAACTTGATATCTGAACAGCATTAGTTTGTAACAGATAATTCATTCTTTGACAATACTTTTTTTGCATCATGGCTCCTTCAACCACATGCACATTTAATGTTTCTTATTCTGTAAAAGATAACGCATTTGTTTTTGTCACATGTAATAGACCATTTTTTCTAGCCCAAACTACCACTCAATATAAACTCACTGATGAAAATAATTCTCCCCAAGAAGTTGTTGGAATCAAATTTAATTTTTACATGTGAGTGTACTGATATATTTAAGTGTTCATTATATTAGAGTGAAAAGATACGTTTATTGAGGAAATCTGTACAATTATATGGATCTTTTGCATGTTTTGCAGCGATACATCATTTTTCCAGGGTTTTCTTTCCAATGAGTATATACACTGTTCAAAGAAATTGCAGGAACAAGAGTATAAGCATCAACTCAATTGATCTTCTGAGATACTGAAATGGTCTTTAACCCCTCAGTAGGACCACTATGTGCTCTTTTATGCAAAGAGGAACAGGATGAACACTACCAGAGTGCTACAAAATAGCCTTTAGCAGGCCGCTGGTGTAAATGAGTCTGACCAAACAATCAGAAACAGGCTTCATTCAATTCAATTGTATTTATATAGCGCTTTACAATAGTACACGGTCTCCAAGTAGCTTTACAATATTACATTATCTTAAAAGGCCAATCCCAAGTTGAGCAAGCCTAAGGTGACAGTGGCAAGGAAAAACTCCTGAGGGCCCGACCTCCTGTAGTGTTCCCTGTGCTCACTGCCCAGCACAGTAGAGCTCAATGGCCAGTTTGAAATAGAACAGCATAACTGGAAGATTTGCCACTGGTGCACTGTGCTTTTCACAGACGAGAGCAGGCTTCACCTGAGCATGTGATAGGATCTGAAGAGGCCATGGAGAACATTATGCTGTCTGCAACATCATTCAGCATGACCATTTCGGTGGTGTTTCAGCGATGGTCTGAGGAGGCATATCCCTGGAAGGACGCACAGACCTCTACAGGTGAGACAACAGCACCCTGTGACTGTGGGATGAAATCCTTTTATTGTCAGACCATATGCTGGTATGCTGGGTCCTGGATCCTTCTGATGCAGGCAGTTCTTCGAGGATGAAGGAATTGATACAATTTAACAACACTTTGGGAGCATGCCCCGACCATGTCAGGAATTCATACAAGCAAATGGAGCGTATATACAGTACTGAGTACCAATCTGAGTTGCTGCAATTGGGCTAAATGGGCTAGCCGTTTCATTTTTTTTACTTTGATTTTCGAGGAGTCACTGAATCCTAACCTCTGTAGGGGGTGATTTTCATTTCCATCAAACAATGTGGCATCCTTTCGTTTCGAACACATTACCATTTTATATGTTTATAAGTCCATCAGGAAAGGTAATTTTTATGATTTTTTTTTTGTCTATATTGAGATCTGATGTGTTCCTTTTATTTTTAGAGCAGTGTATTAGACCTGTGTATCACTTATTCTGCATTGCACAATAAACACAGGCGTTGTATGAACAGAGCAGATAGAATAAGTAGGTTTTGAGGTTACAAATAAGCCCAACAATTTTTTTTTAAATGATGCCACATGATTCTTACTTGCTTATCATGCATCTCCTGTACTGAGACAACACTTCCTGGATTACATTTTTTATTCTAGCTTTCCAGACCTCAAAGCTTCTGCTCCATGAGGTTTTGAGGTAACAAATTAGACTAATTACTATTTTAAAAAAAAAGATCATTCTAAAATGGTTAAATGTAAATGCAATGATTTAAAGAAGTTGTGCTGGGAATACATTTCTGTTTTGAAGGGTACAGTCCTGTGTTGCAGTATATGGTGTGAATATGATATAATGCTCAAACTCAGCTTACAATAAGTTATTTATGAGTTGCTGGGGTCCTGTGATGGAAGCAAGCTTTTAAATTAGTATGGGAAGGCTGCATGTGGTAATGACATAACATTAAGGAGTAGACTGGCATTAAAGGTAATTCAGTTATCACCCTGATTTGAAGCATGAAAGGGATTTCAGGTATGAGGTGGAAACTCGAGATGTCACACTGACTAAAATGTTCTTCTAATCAGCTGAATCGTTAGTATATTGACCATGGTATTTGGTTTCAGATTTTAAACCCTACTGCACAAAAGTTGTCCCTCATTATGAAAGAAAGGACCTCAGTGAATCAGTGCTGCTGCATTGAAAGAGGATTTGTTGGTGTCAGAGGTATAAAGCGCTTCAGTTCTCTTTAATCCCACTTTTGGAGCTTGACGTTTTAATCGAGTAATCAGCTAATTGCTGAGACCTTTTACATTATTAAAAACATTAAAGTAAATGTGCTGTTCATTAGGAGAGTAATGGATTAAATTCCCAGGCTTGCACTGTGTCTCTTCTGGGTCACGTTAGTACAACAGTACTGGTAAAAAAACAGAACTTAGGCTAATAGAAGTTTTTAAAATAAAGTCCAGCTCAACTATAGTTGTATAAATAAGTAAATATTACTCCATGTACAGTCATTTTAACCCTCAGATTTTTCTAAGTAAACGTTTTATTATATCTTCTCATGGGGCAACACTGAAAATATGACACGTTGATAAAATGTAAAGTTGTCAGTCTACAGCTTGTGTAACAGTTTCAACTTGTTGTGCACTCAAAATAACATAGCCACTAAAATATATTTGATTATATTAAAAAATATAATACAACATTCACAAAATGTGAGGGGTGTACTCACAGATACTGTAATAAACATTTACTTTAATGCTCTATGGTAGCCTAGTGGTTAAGGTACTGGACTCAGGACTCGATGGTCCTGGGTTCGAATCCCACCTCTGCCAAGCTGCCAAAGTTGCTTCCTTGAGCAAGACCCTTAACCCACAATTGCTTAAAAATGTAAGACTGTATTAATTGTGAGTCGCTCTGGATAAGAGCGCCTGCTAAATGCTGGAAATGGAAAATAATAATCTAGACTTTTCAACAGTGATCAGGGTAAGTGAATTTTATCTTTACATTAAAATCGATTTTCTGTATATAGTTCATTTAAAACCAAGTGTCTGTACTTAATAAACAATCTGAAAGGAGAGTGTGAAGTGTGAACAAACCATATACAGTCGAATCCGGCTAATGGGAGCAGCCGCTTATTCATACCAAATCCTAAAGTACAGAAATAAATCCTATAATATGTTTATTGTTATTCGATTATTTGGACCAAAATTCCGCTTAATCGGACCAAAGAACATGAGAGAAAAATAAGAAAAAGAATCCACAAGTCGCCACTTAGAGCGGATACAAAGCGGATCAGCGAGATATGGGAGAATTTATGCTTTTATCAAAGGTCAGGAAATCCGAAAAGTTATGTTGACAAGAGCAAAATCAGCGGGAGGTGACCACGCCCACCACTTTCTTGATTTTGTTCAGCCGTCAAGAAAGCGCGTCGGATCACACTGGATAAGTTCTTCAAACGTTGACTGGAATTGAGTAAGAACTTGTTTTTTTACAGTATTATACTTTGCATGCTGAGTATCTATACGTTGTGTTGTAGATCGTTTCGAAAAACTTGGTTGCAAATTTATTTTTCAATTAACAAAGTTGGTAAGCAACAGTAGTTCTTGTTTGTACGTTGTACGTCACACAATAAAGGTTTAATAAACATTTAATATGTTACATAGCACGTCCCGTCTTGTAACATAGGGCATTAAATGGGCTATTAATATTTACTGAATTGCATGCGTGTAATAATTTCGTCAATCTTTGTTTCTGTCAAACACATGTACGTCTTTATAGAAAGTCATAAATAAGCCCACTATGACCCAATATTAAGTTAAAGAATAACCTACTCCAAGCAAGTTTAAGTAGCATCTATCAGTTGTGGAGTTAAAAAAATAAATTGAAGCAATCAATGGCCCAGAAACATCTCTATTCCGTTATCCTTATTAAAAATCGATTTTATTGTCTGTGTACCTAATCACAAACCACAAACTGTACTAAACAGCATGTTAATATGTAGTGCACTATCATTATACTTCTTGTTATAAGTACTTAAGCATACTAAATTTAAATCAGGCCTGCTAGGGAACTGCTAGTGAAACAGTTTGCCCTGGTCAGAGATGGACATGGTGGAATTTCGATATCCGAGATCTCCTTATTGCAACATTCCAGAATTTCTTCCTCTTATAAATAAAATCATAGCAGACCAAATCAGATTTTAGACATTCTTTAAACTTTACGCTGAAATATCTAAAATATCTTTCTTGTATGTTGGAGAGTGACCTAAAAAAAGTGTGAAATTAGCTTTGCGCTAAACTTCAATCCAAATGCTCCAATCAATAGGATTACATCACGTATTCCACCTGCAATGTCCACACAAATGGACAGTTCTAATCTAGTAGTAACTGTTGAAGTATATTAAGAGAACTCACCAGAAAGAATAGAAATTATCCACCTCCTCAAACGAAGAATCCAGTGTTCCGAGTTGGGGGACATGCTTTTTGGTGGACCATCTGTTTCATTCAAAAGAAACGCAATTTATTCCACTGCGAGTCCATTTGTTCTGTGCTCAAAATCATATAGGATTGTAAATACCTGGCATTGAGTTCGAACACTGGGGCGAACACATTAAAAAAGTTCTCTTTTCCTTCTGCCTTCGAAGGCACTGTATTATTGAAAGTGGGGTCGACGCTGTCAAATGCTCTTCTCTTCACAGGGTCTGATAGAATCTCTATTGCTGAAAATTTGATCAGTATACATGGAGAGATCAACACTGGGACCGAACGGTACACAATCGTATACATCTTTTTACAGCTGGCAAGAATGTATCACGCTGCAAGTTCAGTAGGTTTGAATCCCAACCTTTAGTTATGCAGGTGAAATAGTCATTGTCTCCTTTCACAATCTGCTCTCCTGCTGCTTTTCTCTTGTCTGGGTGATGTTTCAGCACCATTGCTTTATCTGTTCAAAAGTAATGCACAGTAGAACTGAGAGAACCATACACCAGCTTAAAGCTTGAAAGACAAAGAACGCAAACTGTAGAGATGCTGCAAGTTATAAACAACAAGAACTCTTTCAACCGTAAGAAAACACTTACGAGCAGCTTTGATCTGTTTCTGGGTCGCCTTGTACCTCATATGTGCTATACCCAGTACAGCATAGTGATCTTGATTCTGTCGGAGGGGAAAGAACAATTACAAAAAGCAAATGACTTAATATTACCTAGTAAGAATCAAATATTTTACAGCTTATACAGATTTTACTGGGCACAGGTAGAAGTGCACCCTGGGTAAGGCACCAAGCCTTATTCTAGCATAAATTACCTAAGACGTCTTCAGATTATCACTAAATGTTGTTTAAAAAAACAAACAAACAAAAAATATTTATATATATTTTTTTCTTTTGTTATTTATTTGGTTATGTTATGTTATTTTACACACACACAGACACAGACACACACAGACACACACAGACACACACAGACACACACAGACACACACAGACACACGGTATATTTAATAATATATTTGTTATTTATTAAGAAAATTGATTATTTATGTGAATTTACTCAATCACTTTATCTGCTTGATAGAGCGCAGGTAAGCAACAACCTTAAACTTAAAATGTGTTTCCAATCAATGGGACAAAAACAAATTGTGTACATGACTGTCCATCTTATGTGACATGATACATTATACTAGAAAAATGTTTGGTGGGTGGATGATAGAAAAATACAAATTTCTTTTAAGTGAGAAATGTTATCCCATCTGTAATTGTTTGTTTGTTTGGGTATAACACTGAATCCGCACACCGGGATATGTACAGTGGTACAAAAGTCATGATCTGAATCTATGTCATGGTAAAGCAAATTATAACTGGTGTTTTAAACGTAAAGTTTAAAAGGATGTTTAGAGTTTTTCCTGGTGATGTTTCAGTCTTTCTGCGTATAATAAAGTCGAAGTTAAAGTCGTAATACTGGGCAGTCTCTCATCAGTGACCCATGGTACAAGCAGTGTCATAGTCGGGGCCTCTTTGCTGTATCTGGGTCAGGATCGCTTGCTATTATTACTAGAAATTAATGCATTATAAATTCGTACCAGCAAATTCTAAATGAAAATGTCAGCAACATTTTCTGTGACCTGACCCTCATAAAAATTTGGGTCATGTAGCATGACAGCAACCCTAAGCCCACAAGTCATTCTACCAAAAATGGTTATAGATGACTAAAATGTAATCTTTCAGAATGGTTCGGACTTTAATCTGATATAAATGTTGTGGAAGCAATTCATGGGAGAAAACACACCAATACCCCAAGAGCTAAAGCTATTTTGCATGGTGGATTGAGCTAATGTGCAGGACTGATTAACAGTTACTAGCAACATTTAGATGAGTTTTATTTTGCCACACTAGGGGTCACCTTAGATACTGAAAGCAAAGTCTCACAAAAGTATTTTTGCTACTCACAGATGTAATGTTGGACCAAATAAAAAATATTTTGCATTGGATAATCAACCAAACATAACATCTTCATCTACTTGTAGGTCTGAAAATCTTATTTTGTTTTCTGACACACATCTAAATTAGTCTGTAGTTAAATCAATATTAATATATAATAATTGGACTTGATTAGAAAAAAATGCCCCAACAAGAGAGCGGCATTGTACACGGCCTGACCAAAAAAAGACCACATGACCTTATTCCATAGCTGCAGAGTCCAATATTTAAGTTCCTAGCAAATTGAAGTGTTTTTATTCTGGATAGCCTTAGTGACAAGTGGTTTTCTTAAGGTTACACAGTTTAGTCCCAATCCCTTGATACGTCCCTGAGTTGTACTGTTTTTATCTCTATCATTTGATTTCACCAAACATTTCAGTGATTGCAGATCACGATCATTCTAGATTTTTTCCAGCCAAATTCCTCCCTCAAAGACGCTTCCACTTTTTAATAGTGTTGAACTGCTCATAATCCGATATGAGTAGTTTTAGCAATCTCCTTATATGTTTTCTCTGCTAGATGCATGCCAATAATTTGAAACATATTTTCCCCAACCACAGGATGTCTTTTGACAACATTAGTTTAACAAATGAGAATATCCTCACTGTATCAGTTAACCAACTTGTTGCCAGCTGAAACATAATCACCCTGGCTGTATTTATCCAACGGGATATCTATTTGCTTATCTAAATCCAGGTGGTGACCTTTTTCAGCCAGGCAGTATATAATATAAAACAAATTCAAGATGGAAATCCAGTGCAGCGTGTGTTCCCAGTCAGTTGTGCGTAAAACCTAGTGTGAGTATTATAAGGGAGATAATATAATATAAAACGAGAACAAATAAGGCTGCACCTTCCAGTCTTTGGGGTCCAGTGTTTTCAGCAAAGGATATTCCTCCAGCTGCAACTCCTCATCTGCTTCCTCCTCAGAGAGCTCCTCTTCCTCTTCCAGCTCCTGGAAAGAGGCGGACTCATTTCGAACCCTTCGCTTTAGGAACGCTTCGAACCAGCGCCCTACTGGCTCCACCTGCACCTGTATGGATGCTGTGAGAATGAACAGAAGATGGGTGTGAATGACTAAAGGTATACGCCGCACAACACATATACATTCTAAATCTGTGGCCATATACGCCAGTGGTCTGGTAAGGTTATTACCCTTATTAAGGCAATTAGTTCTCTTAACACATATACATTGTCCAATCATTATGACCACCTCCTTGTGTTTGCACCCAGTGTCCATTTTAACAGTTCCTCTCACCATATTGTAGCACTTTATTGTTCTACAATTACAAACCGTAGTCCATCTGTCTCTCTACACACTTTGTTAATCCCAATTACTCTGTTCTCTGATGGTCTGGACAGTTATAGAGCAGTTACTATCTGTATGGCGGGCATTCTCAGTGACACTGATGTGGTGGTGGTGTGTTTGTGAGTGTTGTACTCGTATGAGCAGATCAGACACAGCAGTGCTGCTGGAGTTTTTAAACACAGTATTCAATGTGTTTGTACATTCACATTCACAATGTATGACTTTGGAAACATTTTGCCATAAATAAATAAAAAATAACACTATGCTGTACGATGAAATTGAGAACATGCGTTCCATAACCAAAGACCGCAACCAATGTGTTTGTTTAGGGCAAGAATCTGTGCTTGTTGTGCATTTCTTCATTTTCACATCAATAGTAGCCTACTGTATTCCTAGTACAAATAAGTCCCTATGGATTTTAAATTTGTTAGTAATGACAGTCAACCAAAAGGAAAACAAGAACCGAATCCTCTTGGCTTTCAGCCTAGGTTGATGTACCGTAGATTATTGCGCATGTTGTATTAGACAGCTATTAAATTAATTTTGTAAAAGGCCCTGCTATGATACAGTATATTCTATTAAACTCATTGGTTCATTTTAAATTGAACTTATAATGGATATGTTGGAACTTTTCTCCTTCATGAATCCAGGAACACAACTAATCAATTTACATTATTAATTTGGGGAATTATTTGTTCAGTACTTGAGGTTATCAATACTTGACAAACCTTCTGGAACGAACAACAGGAAACCATGCACCACTGAATCTCAAATCTGATGTTATAAAGAAAGATGAGGAAAAACAAGCACACAGTTTAGGAAAGTTGATTTCTTGGAGTTTCCTTGGTTGGGCACCGTGCTTTTACCATCTGATGAGCCTTAATAGGTACACCTTGCTAGTACTGACTTGGACTCCCTTTTCACTTCAATACTGCTTTAATTACTCATTTTGGTCCATATTGAAATTATATAATTATACAGAAGCTGCAGGTTTGTCAGTTTCACATGTAAATCCCCCTTTAAACCACAACCAAAAGGTGCTCTACTGGACTTACATCAGTGTAGAGGTTATTTTCAAAAACCAGTTGGAGAGGATTTGTGACACAGGATCCACAGTGGTTATAAAGGGATGGACATGGTCAGCAACTTTACTCAAGTAGGCTAGTGCAAAGTGTGGGAAACGTACGCAAAATACGTTGTTACACCCACACCACCGGCCTGAACCACTGATACAATGCAGACAACATTTTCCAGTATTCTAGTGCAATTTTAAACTAAAAGAGCCATTGTGGACATCTTCTGCTGTAGCCCATCTGCTTCATGTTGTGTGCTTTCGGAGTTGCTCTTCTGCATACCTTGAGTTACCGTTGGTTTTCTATCAGCTCAATGGATTCGGGTTATCCTCCTCCGAAACCAACAAGACGTTTTTCCTTCCTTCCACTCACTGGATATTTTCTCTGTTCCAAACCATTCTCTATAGAACCTAGAGATCTGTGTGTGTTTGTGTGTAAAATCCCATTACACCTGCAGTTTCTGAGATATTTAAACCAGCCTGTCTAGCACCAACAACCATGCCACATTCAAAGTTCCTTAAATCCCCTTTCCTCCTCATTCTGATGCTCGACCTGATCATCAGGAGGTCATCTTGACCACGTCTGTAGGTCTGAATCTACTGAGATCCTGCTATGTGATTGGCTCATTAGATGTGTTACAACACAGCTGAACAGCTGTACCTAATAGAGTGGCCAGTGAGTGTTTAAATATATATTTACTTTCTGTGGTATCACAACCACAGGGTGGCTCACTGTTGGACATAACTGTGCAGTACATTCCTTATCCTTTACAGTGCACTCATATTGGGAGTATGGAGTCATTCTGGATTTAACTACTAAATAGGAAAAGCGCTATTTTTCACACTTTCTGGGAAGTTTAATTTTACTCGTCCTGTCAGGTAACAGCTCTGGGACAGAGTGAGCAGTATGAAGCCAGCACCATTAGCCAGGACTGAGCTAGCGAGCTAAGAGGCTAAATGTGTGACTATAGTGCATTAATGCTTTTTCTTACCGGCTGTAGTGCTGCACACCAGTGTAAGCTGTCCTTCCAGCGCCTCTTTCAACATGTCTCCCCCTTCAGATAAATGCCACCATATGAAAGAGGACTTCTACCCGGTTATCAGCGCTAAGTGCGGCAAATGTTCTTCTCCCACATGGGCCTGTTACTGCAGCTCACTCACACTGCACACACTGCCGGCCAGGATACGTGCTACAGTCTTCTCCTTCCTTACAGGCGCGCAGCTGCCAACACTAGTTCCGCACACAAACTCTCCCTAAGAGTAACTAGCTATACGCAGTTTATTTAACAAGAGTTCTCACATTACCATATACCCTTACATAATTTATCTTAGTTAGGCTTTATTTGAACAGATATACAACATATAAGTTCACTTATAAGACATGGCATATTGTTTATTGTGCCCCATGCCCCAGGTAAGTGTTGCTGTGCCCCAGTAAAATGACGAGGGTAACAAGTCAATTTTATATTTAGTCTCTTTTCCAATGCCAGGGGAT
Source organism: Parotocinclus haroldoi (assembly GCA_034779995.1). Lineage (NCBI taxonomy): Eukaryota > Metazoa > Chordata > Actinopteri > Siluriformes > Loricariidae > Parotocinclus > Parotocinclus haroldoi. Next base: position 12,084 of record JAUZST010096391.1, read on the forward strand.
CAGCCCCCAAACAGACAGCCTGCCATCCTTTAGACTTTCACAGGCGTCTGCCGGTGTCTGACGCCTGACCCGGTTGGATGGGGCACAGCTGCTGGGACTTGAACCCAGATCAATACGATGATGAGCCAGTACCTTAAGACTGCTGAGCCATCTAGTATGAAATATGGATGTTACCTAATGTGGAATAGAAATGTTACACCCAGTGGAATATGAATGTCTAGCTGTAGGAAATATTCTGCTTAGAAAATTAGAATGGAATGAAATATCCCCATCCATTTGTGAGCAGTGTATTAATGTTATTTATTATTATATTTATTATATTATTATATTTATTCAAAATAAATATTTCCAAGTATGAAATAGGAATATTTGCCAGTACATAAATGTTTGCCAGCATTTCCTCACCGGTGCCAGGGACATCAGTCCAGGAGTTGAATGTAGACTCTCAGGATCTGCCATTTCCAGCAGCTTATCACTAAGCCACAGAAGGAATTTGGATGGTATGGAAAATGCAAATATTAAAATACAGTGTCAGTACTGGGTACAAAAACAGTGTCTACAAAAGGCTTTTTTAATAGTCACGATTTCTTTTGTACTGCAAATTCTTGATAAAGGTTTGACAAAGTAATCCCTGGCTCATGTGGTTATATCAGCTATTGATGAACAGCGGTTCTTGATGCAGTGCCGTCTGGGGGGTTGGAGATCACGGATCTTCAGTTTATACAGCTTCTATGAATTGTTTAATGATATTTTGCACATTCCAATAATTTCCTCACTTATTTGTTGGCAAACTGGAGATCACTGTTGCTCCCCAGAGACCTTTTGTGGATACCGACATAGTCCCAAATCAAGATGATAAAAAATAAAATAAATAAAAAATAATTATTGAAGTTTTTTTTACCCTAATTTCCAGCTCTAAATTGCCCAACTTTTTTGTAATGTGTTGCTAGTCTGAAATCCACAACTTGATGTAACAAATAACAGGAAGTTGATGATAAAAACACGATATAGATATATATTTTTGGCATTTTCTGTGCAGATCCAACTTTTTTGATTTGAGGTTATGCCAAATATCATGGTTATTGTGGCAATGCATCGTGATAATATTTTATTGTGTGATTCCTTAAGAAAGATGTGCCACCCTGTATAGAATATGGGTGTTATACGAATGTAAAATAAATATTTCCCCGTATAAAATATAAATGTTTTCCAGTATTTCCCCCAGGGGGCATAAGTTCAGGATTTGAATAGAGGTCCTCATGATTTGCCATCTCCAGCAGTTTACCACTGAGCCATAGGAGGTGCCTCACCACACAAAGTGTATTATTAAATACAAGTAAATCAAGTGATGATAACACTGAACCTACTAACAAATTTAGGAATACACACACATTAGGTTAAGTTAAATCAAGATGTTATGGTACAATAATGTAAAAGAAAGCCAACCACAGCCTTTGTTTATTCAAGTTCTTCCCTTTTAATGAAAGTTTTTATACAAGACAATCTTTAATCACATTAAAATAACCCTCATTTTAGTATATAACAGCATAAACCAGATAACCTGTTAACATTAACAAACAGTTGAGAGTGTGCCCAAACACAGTCTGGGCGTTATTTTCAACCTAATATTGATCGGAAACAAAGCTACCTCCTTTATCGTAAACAAAAAAATTCCAGCAAACCAGATTAACAGCAGATTAGACCATCCGACCCCGTCCAGTTCTTATACTAAATCTACATAGGATTAGTTGTAACTGTACAATACTGTTGTCAATGTTATTACAAAGTGTCTTTAAATGGCACACTACCCAAACCTGCCTGAATAACCTGCACTTGGTGACCTTGTTCTTTCATACTTAAGCTCCCAGATGTGATTTGAATCAATTCTGAGGCCTTTCACTTGCATGAGGTCAGTGGATCATTTTTGCTATTTCAAAAGGTCAAACTTGATCTGTCAAACTCTCACGTCCCTCAAAGTCTGGCACTGGATAGGCAGTCTGTTTTACTTTTACACAATCATGAAGAAACATATTCTACACACAAAGAACACTGTAGCCAGTGTTCCATACATAATATAGTTAACGGCTCCTCAAAATGTTTTCGGTGTTCAGGTGAATAGGTCAAGGGCCCAGTTAAATGAGACATACTGTACCTAGAAGCAGAACCACCACTGGACAGCTAATTTGAAAGATTTAGGCCTTTTTAATATAAAAGCAGTTCAGAACTTGAAGGCTTATCATTAAAATAGTACTTCATTATAACCTGGCTAGTTAAAAAATACAATATATTCTCTCTCTTTTTTAGTAAAACAGACTTATGCCAAACATGCCATCACCCAAAGATGTGATTGAAATACATGAGGTTTTGACATCAGTACTGAACCCAAAGTAAAGGATTTAAGTAAGCCCGTTGGGACGATTTCTTTTCATCACAGTCATTCATAAAAATTGCAAAGAAGTAATACAAAATATATTTAGGCAGAAGAGAATACATTTACCTTTCACTTAAAACCCACACAGCCAAGTTGTGTATAATATACAAAAACAGTGTTTAGTCTTTCACAGGGGTGCCACTAAAGGGGAACGCCAGAATCATTCAAAGGGTTCTGAGTAGACAGAGACCCCAAGGGATCCTAAATAAAACCGTTTATTAGAGAGAGAGTGGAGTGAACATTTGTTCCGGCACCCCTGGTCTTATATGACATTAAAATGGTTTTAAATGAATGATTCAGGGAGAGCATTTCATTTATAAAGTGCAGACTTATCTCAAGTTTAGACAATCACACAAGGTTTCATTCTACTGCTTTAATGATGTAGCTGCTGCTTTTAAAGTATAGAATTGATCACCGCCAAAAGTAAAGAAAGAGGAAATTTAGAGATTAGATTAGAGCAGGGATATGCTTCCCCCCCCCCCCGAACTATTCATTTAAGCAACCATTCAATATTAAAGCCCTCTCACAGATCATGTGACTGTAGAACTTTTAGATACTCATGCCATTCCAAACCTATACTGGTTCACTCTAGCCCACTCTTAAAGGGGCAGCGATTAAAGGGCTGCTTTGGATTAATTAAAGGGATGTGTCCGTTCACTCTACCAGATCGATGCTGCAGTGCAAATAATAGCGTAAGCAGGAAACAGACTAGAGACCAAGAATGGCTAAGATACAGTACCAACATACATACCAGTCTCAAAATACAGAACTACAGTACTGTGCAAAAATGCGCAGTTCTGTACATTCTACCATTTAAGAGAATAGGCATCAACTTCCAAAATAATTCCAAAAGCTAACATGGTTGAACACAGAGGTTAGCTCAGGACTTGAGGTAACTCAATTTTGCATCAATCTGCACAGCTGATCGACATGCAACTTGCGTCATGTAGCGTTTCAAAGGACAAAAACAAGTGACATAAATTTGATGAGAAATACAGCAACGTAGCTACAAACAGAAGATTAAAAAAAACATATTAAAAAACATACATGTTTAAGGCATTCTTAAACCAAATCCTCGTAACAAACACTGTGCACCTTTCGAAAGTAGTGAAAGTCATCTCCTGGGCAATTCAGAGATCCGGAAACACATCAGTGCCCATGCTTGAGACAGTGTGTGTGTGTGTGTGTGTGTGTGTGTGTGTATTTGAAATGTAGGGCTTGGAAGGAATGTGTATGATAGAGAGCAGACAAAGCAGTCCTATCTGCATGCTGCAGCTCGAGGTGTGTTATCGTTGGGGGGTGGAGGAGGCATGAGAATGTTTCCGTTGTTGGTGGTGGAGCAGCTGTGCTGAAGGTGTCTCAGGTACTCTGCATGGACAGGCTTGTGGCTCTGGAGAATTTTGATAGCCTCGTCCACTGGGAACCACTCTCGCTTACGACCTGCAGATGGAGACAGAGCCCATTTCAGAAGCTGAATACAAGCCAACTGTCAATTTGCTGAGGAACTTGTTTAAAAGTGAGGAAACAAAATCTTCACAGCAGGAAACCTGGACTCACAACTACCAAGGGAACAGTATGTGCATGCATGTGTAGCTATGTCAGTGGGAACTGCTCTGTAAGAAATCAGGTGGTTCTAGCAGTCAGAAGCAGGGGCCCATTTTAGGGTGACAACAAATACAGCCCGTTTCACACAAACACTGCTTTTTTTCCATCTCAAACAGAGCATGAATTAGCCCATTCTGACAGGCAGCGAATTAGGCACTGTGCATGATGCCAAGATGTCCCAATCCTTTTGTTGTTTCCCAACTGAACTACTCTAACACCCTAAGCTGGCCAGGGATATATATTATTCATGTTCGCGATGAACCGTTTCCTAATAGTAAACGTAATTATAAAGAATATTCACAGAGACAACTACAAAAATGTGTGATGTTTGATATGAAATGTTTGATGATATGTTTTATACTATTTAGAATATTCTTTAAAACACAATGAAAGTACTTAGAACAATACTGTTCACCACAGTAATTCTATAATCTCTGTATCATTTACAAATTGGACGCACTTAACAAAAGTAATAAACAAGTACACCGTTAATAGGTTTTTTTTATATGCCTTAAGACCGTGTGTTTCTTTTTTGTCAGCAGGTGTCGCACAAGATTACCTGTACTAGTTTTCTGTCATTCAGACACGAATTTGATGCATACGAGACAGATCTTTATTTTAAGTGTTACTTCTTTGGCCCATAAGGCAAACGGCGGATGTTGATAGGTCTACGTTAAACGGGCATTCCTCTATAACAATGACATATCACCGAGTAATATTTGCATAATACAATAAATTGTACTGCATTTTCTTCGAAGCTATAGGTTTAAATGTTTATTTTATTCATGCCAAATAATGTTGTTCATGCCAAATCTGAATAGAAATAAAACCAGGAACTGAAGGTTGCGGTTCAAGGGGGTATTGGACAATCAATCTAACAGAAACACAAATCTGCACAAATGTTCCTGAGGGAGAAACCAACTGATGTGCACTATACACTCGGGCAAACTTACCAATGCTGACCGAGTCCTCCCAGGCCTCCAGAGTCTCTGTCACTGTCAGGACATAAACATAGGTGCGATGCTTCCTGTCCTGGTTATACTGTATGAAACAACGACATTGGTTCAGCACATTTAATTCCCAAGGTGTACAAATGAATACAATTCAGATGTTAAGAGAGAAGAAACTTACCTCAAACACACCCAGGAGGCGACCCAATTTGCCCTTCACTCCAGCCTGTGAACAACCAAATGAATAAGTAAACCATATGAGACATGATTGACATGTATAGTACCGTGCATAAGTCTTAGGCCACCATTAGATTGCTTTAGTGACCATATTGTCGACCACTGGACCAAAAACCTGAAATTGTGAATCAAAAACATTCTAGTGGTTGGATTTTTTTTTAATTTGCAAAATCTATTATAACATTTGCTATACAGTATTATGCTCAGGCCACCATTAGATTGGATATACCACTGCGCACCCTCTATTACCTTGCCAGTAGTGGTAACAAATAAGGCTGCACTTAGCATTTTAGTTCCAGCTGATTATTTTAATGATAATGACTCACCTCTTCATAAACCTCCCTCACTGCTGCTCCACATGGCTCTTCTTCGGGTTCCATTCCTCCCCCTGGCACGATCCACTGATCTGGATGACGACTGCTGCTCACCAGCAAGACCTGCCAAATGAGTGCTGTTGTTACTAGAGAACAACCCGACTGGTCTCCAAATGTCATAGCCTATTCTCACACAGACATGAAACGATACACAATAATTAACAAAAATTAAAGGAACACTCAAATAACACATCCTAGATCTAAATTATTGAATGCTTTGTTCTGTACAAAGTTGAATGTGCTGACAACTAAATCACACAGCAATTACCAATGGAAATCACATTTATTAACCAATGGAGGCCTGGATTTGGAGTCGCACACAAAATTAAAGTGGAAAAACACTACAGGCTGATCCAACTTTAATGTAATGTCCTTTAAACAAGTCAAAATGAGGCCCAGTATTGTGCGTGGCTTCCACGTGCCTGTATGACCTCCCTACAACTCCTGGGCATGCTCTTTTTGAGGTGGCGGATGGTCTCCTGAGGGATCTCCTTCCAGATCTGGACTAAAGCATCCGCCAACTCCTGGACAGCCTGTGGTGCAACGTGACGTTGGTGGATGAAGTGAGACATGATGTCCCACATGTGCCCAATCGGAGTTGGGTTTGGGGAATAGACTGACATTTTTTTAGGAATCCCATGGGTCACGTGATCCCCTAAGTTGATGGGACTCAAATTAACTATTACTCGCGTGATTGGGACCATAGAATAGGCACCGCCATTTTGTCGGTTTTGCTTTTTCTTTTAAGAAACCTACAGTAACACAAATCTAAAGAACTACACGGCCCACAACGGTGCTTCCGGCCACAGATTCCCACCGGAAATCATAGAACAGCAGCAATAGAGGGAGTGTAAATAAGGGCTGCGTCTGAAATCGCACACTTTGTATTCGGACACACTATATGCTCTCGCCTACTGCTTTCGCATACTGTATAGTATGGAAGTATGCGATTTTGGACGCAGCCAAGCTCAGAAACTGATGTCGTAAAAATGTATTTGCAACGCAAAGTAACGACTTATATATAAAGCTTCATATGCACTTTTTTCTTTATACAAAACTCCGACACAGTATGTGAATTGTGAAGGTAATGATTTTATGAACATTTAGTTGACAACAGTTCTCTTCCTTTGTGCAGTTTTATCTTTAGGTAAATTAATGCCTAATGTTTTAAGGAAATAATTGCTCAATAAATGAGTAAAATGCAACTTTATGTTATGTTTGGGTTT
>JAUZST010096402.1:0-18905 GCA_034779995.1 Parotocinclus haroldoi
CCTTTGAATTCCAGGTTGTGAGGTAACAAAATGTGAAAAATGTAAAGGGGGGTGAATACTTTCGCAAGGCACTGTAAGTGGGGTCTATCTTTTAGGCTATGTCTGGAACATCTTGAAAGGTGCCATATTGGACCAAGGGAAAGTTTTTTTTCTTTCTTTTTTTTTTTCTTTTTTCCAATGGAAAGGTGGTCATGTAGCAAATAAAACTTGGCACCCTGATGAAGCTGCCAGATGCTCCTAGGTGTAAGGCTAGTTTCCGTTTTTTTTCTGGTAAATATCCTATATTCTAATAAAGAGACTAAACATTATTATATATGGTAATTATACCACTGTTAAAGCAACAGTTTATCTGATCTAATTGTGGCTGAAAATGTTTGCAATGTTCTTACTTAATACAGTTAAGCTGCCTGTTGACCTGCCCTTTATCTTTCTCACATCACTTGTCTTTAAATGAAATAATGGACTGTTATTTTCAGATCTGACTAAACATCGTGAAATGAACCATTCACTAAACCACTTAAAAATTGCACAATAGAATAAGTTTATTTCAAAGTAGGTAAGAAATCAATAGACACCTTTTTTGTTTAGAGTTTTTATAAAAAAGAAAAGGCAGTAGTTCAGAACGTTGCCATTTCAGAATCTCAATCTTTATCAAAGATGGTCATTTAACACTTGTCCTTGTCCTTGTCCAGCTGTTGTCAGGTATTCACCATGCTAAATGATCCTGTCTTGTCCAAGAAAATAGGGAGAGTTTGAATTGGAGTCCTCCATGCCGTTGACTTATCTCTCCATCACATCTCTTGTTCCAATTGGTTCATTCTCTGTGGGGCCGGAGGTGTAATGTTCAGCTCCTAACTGATGACCATCTGAATGAGATGACATGTCCTGATCGAAATAGGCAGCTCTATTGTGTTGCTGTGTCTGTGATACTGGCTTAGTATATTCACACTATTCACATGAACCACTGCATCAACTCTACACCAATTACTCCACTAATATCTTCAGTGTCATCTTGATCACATCCACCAATACCTTTTCATCAAACAGCAACATCCAACATGCCAGGAAATGCATATCCTAAAATCCCATTCTGATCACATGAACCTAACAATTTCCTCCATTCAAATGACCCATTGTCTAATATCCTCCCACTGACCATTCCAGTAAATCTGTTTCCATCACACCAGTAAACTAACCTAATAGCTATACACAGATCATCCACCACATACAAATAACTCGAGAATATTTATTCCACCCAAAACGTCCATTCCAGTCACCCTACCTGACACCATTATACTTATTTTAACCATCAAACCAACTGTCTAACCCAGTTACCTCCAGAATATTTATCCAACCCAGTACCTACACATTACACCAATCACCCACCCTGAAATCTCAACAACCTTAATTCAACATCAAACTAAGCACGTAATCCAGTACAGTTATGAGCGTTTAACAGCAATCTGACCAATATCTGTTCGCTTTAGCAAAGGAGATCTTAAAAATTATAATACATTATAATAGGAAATTAGTTTTTAACTTTGCTGAGACCATAAAGACTCTAAGCCAGGTAATGTATTTAGAGATGTTTTTTGTTCAAGGTGCTCATCTTTTTTTGGACTTTTGAGAACAGTGTTTAACAGCAGTTATCTAAGTGTATAAGTCTGACCTTCCGTAAGTTCTCTTTTGTTTGTCCCCCCACTACTGGAATATTCTTTTTAACCTAGAACTATACAAACTGGTTCACATTCACTCATTAAGTCTGTTTGTTCACTAAAGTTAACCACTGGAGGTGTTAGATACATGTTCTTACTTAAATTTTACAACGTTGGCTCGGCTCTTTACAACCCTTCTACGCTATGGACAATTGTTTAGGGGACACTCGCACTATGTCAGGTTGCCTTGTATTGTGCCAGAGTGCCCTGCTGGCCTGTGTTCACATTGCACTTAAATGATGCTGGGCTCAAACACGCTTGCGTCACCAACCAAGTTTTATGGTTGTACCGATTTTGTGGTCCCAGGCACAGTACAGAGCGATCACACTAGTCGAACAAATTGCGCTTTGGGGGTCAAATGTGCTCGGGCAGGGAACAGATTGACTTGTATGAGTGCACCCTCAGAAAAATGAGCAATAAACTCTACTGGAGTGGATTTGCAATTCAGTAATTATTATTATATAACAATTATTGACTCTTTATTGTTTATGCTTACATGTATCCAAGAATTCTAACATCCTTTAGACCAGAGTATTACATTCTCAAAGAAAACACTGTGGTGGGTTAGTATAGGCACATGCAGTATGTACACATCTAGGATTGTTAGATTTGAGCATTATGAGAATAGCCGGGAAGCTACATGTAATACAGGGGGCGCCATTTTATCTTTTAGTGCGTCAATTTCCTGATTGAATAATTGTGGTTCTCAGTGCGGAGGCTGACCTCTGTGATGATTGAATGTACTATAACATTTTTTATGGCTTAGCAAATTCTGCAATTCCTCAGCTGTAGATTCGCCAGTACTTATGAGTCTGACCTCCGTTAGCGACAGCGCTAGCCGCTATCAAATTGTGCCAGAGCAGTGGGTGGCATAGGAATTAAGCAGTGTGATGCTGTGAAGAAATTGGATCAGGAAATGACAGGGGCACTAGGCTATTTAATCACTCTTCCCGAGAGAGCGAGAGGAGACTGAATGTCCTCCCATTCGGAAATCAAAGGGTGGTGTTGCTTGTTTCCTGGGTGAGCCAGACTTGAATACCATCCAGACAGTCACATCCCTGGGCACTGTGGTCTTGGGTGTTATGTAGCGCTGTTGCTATGCCTGTTGACTTTATTGAGGTGAGTTTGTGTCTCTGGCTGCACCCCAGCAACATCCTGGGGGAAAAGAGGAACTCAAGTTTTCTTCACTTTACAGCGGAGTCGTTTTTCCACCGGACATTCCAGTGGAGATGTGGTTAACCCTCGTTCTTTAAGACGGTGAAGATTAAAAGCAGTGCAGTGTAATTGATTTGCTAACTGTGTATCCACAGGCTGCTGAGCGATTACGGGGGCTGTCCAAAGAACACTACAAGACCAGAGCGAAGGCTGGACAAACAGATTCACAGAAGGAGGTGAAGTGAGTGCATGCTGCCAGAATTTCCAGCAAGATCATGGTATGCAAAGCGAAAAGGCCCATCAGAATCCACCAGAATTGCTTCGAGTACTAGAGCTGTGTATCAAATCGCATAATTTTTTTCCAGACTATTTTAATACAAGTATATCTACTCTAAAATATGAATGTAGAGCAGTAAATGTGTCAATAATAGACCATGCTGCTGCACAAATTATGTGTGGACCAGTATGCACCACAGAGCACAAGCGGATGGCTTATGCAAGACAAAATAATTTGCTACCAAGACCAGTAGTAGATTTTTTCCTTATTAGTCTGTCTCAGTCTTCATACAGTTTTTTTTAAATAACCTACACTTTTCATCCGATTCTCCTGATGAGCGTTGTGCTATTGTATTGCAATAAATTGTATCCGCGCCAAACACTTTATTAGGTACACCTCACTGATTCTGTTTTGATTGATCATTTTAGTTCCACTTATTATATTAAAGTGCTTTGTAGTTCTCCAATTACAGACCTGTAGTCCCATCTGTTTCTTTACGGGCTTTGCTAGTCCCTTTTCCTTTGGTCTTCAATCGGTCTCCAATCTAGTCAGAACCCCCACAGATCAGTTACTATTTGTGTGGAGGATCATTCTTAGTTCTTCACTGCTCTCTAGACAGTGATGTTAGTAGATTTAATGACGTATTCCTCTAATCATTCATCAGTGCTCACTGGACAGTGCCCACATTATGCTGTTGGCTGGATATCGTTGTTGGTGAACTATTCGCAGTTCAGCTGTGACAATGTTGTGCCTAAAAACTCCAGCAGCACTGCTGCGTCTGATCCACTCATACTAGCACAACGCACACTAACACACCAACCAAACAGTACCTAGAAGGTACTGTACTGGTCCTGTTTGGGTCTTGTCAATTAGAGAACAAGAAAAACGAGGAGAGACAAAGTATGTAGAGAAATAGAATGACTGTAAATATAGAACTACGACGTGTTTCTATATGGGAAGTGGAATTGATCAAATGGACAATGAAGGGCTGAAGTGTAGAAATAAGGAGGTGTACCTTATAAAGAGATCAGTGAGTATATAGATTATTTATATTCAACAGTTTAAGGTATTGAGTATCTAAGGTTGCTGTAGCACTGATCGTAATCCAGAATTATAGCTTATATCACTGTTTTTGCATGATTTACATCAACCATGGAATTATGGATATTATATTTTAGTACACACTTGTGCGTGTAACATAATTTGTTTTTTTTTGGCTTCAGTATTGGTATAGGCCTCAGTTTCCAGTGTTACTAAGCAGAAAAGTGAAAGTTTCTGGTGCTACACACTTTGACATCATTCCCATATGTTCCTTGATTTTTGCTAACCAGCACAATTTAGTTCATATACACAGGATCTGTCCATGCCATGTACTATTTTTAAACACACTAAAACCCACAAAAGCTCTATCCCAAATGGAACATTGCTATATCATTACTGAGAAGCCTATAAAATCGACTTCAAGCCAAACCTCCAGATTCCTGCTTAAGTTAATGTCTAAAATAAGAAATGTTGTCCACGTGTAACACAACGGTTTACCATAAAATACACGTTGCTTGTTTAGTTTGTTTGATTTAATTGCTTGTTCTTTTTTCACTCATTTGCCATGATACCCTTGAATTGTGAGAATATTTTGTACAATTGTCAACCCATTATGATGAACTAAACTGAATACTGACCTATTAACTGCTAGTTAATTTTTGCATAGATAGAAACTGTAGCGCCTTTTGCCCTCTATTTACGTATTTCCTGTAATAGTGCATACTGAGTACAGCAGCCTATCAAAAACCTGATAGCCTATGGTTTATGTACCTGTTCTGGTAGATATTAAACTTGTCAGAAAGTGTGCAGCTATTTATCATGTTCTTCATTGTAAGTTTGCTATCTTAAAAGGCAAAATGATTCACAGTAAATCATTAATTTACAATTAGATGAAAACAAAAACGGAAAACGTCAGTTATCGTTTTAATGGCTGCTGATGTTAATATTACTTAATATGTAAGTGCATTTTTGTAATGTCTACTGTGAACAAAGCAAACAATTACGTGTCAATGTTTTTGTTTTCCCTTTTTTGACAAATAATAATTTTACAGTAAATCATTTGGTATTTTTATCGTTACTTTTCTGGCAAGCTCATATTTAATACATTTCATTTCCTTTGACTATACTGAATTCATCAGTGACCTTCTAAAAAATGTATTAATCTGAGCTGCTTTACAATAAGTGATTAAAAAGACACTTTCTTTAGCTGAATATGCCCTTTCGATGCTGTATTCCATAATAACATGTACAATGATATAATGTTAAATCATTTTTATATCACCCTCTGATATAAGGTTAAATCATCTTTCAAAATGCAAATGGTATCGAGCCATTCAGCCGCCTTAAGATTTGAATATTAATATCATTTTTTTTTATGTTAAAAGTTTTTTGTTTTTCTTCTTTGCGAGTTTTATGGAGACACTTGCTGGAGTACGACCCTTCTCCCTTGCTGGTGGGGTCGTTCAAACAGAGGGATTTTGTCATGAGAGTGAAGCCAGATTTGAGCTGCACTTATATTACAGGTTCAGGCCACTGATGTTCAGAGACCAGACTTTGTCACACTCAGCCCAATTAGCAGAAGAACAACAGAAGGTCCTATGACTTCCCCAGGTGCTCTGTTGCTCCCTTTAACCATTAGCAGCTCTGAATGAGGTTCAGCGAGCCTGACTTTGCTCCTACCACCTGCTCCACTGATCACAGGGGAGTGCAGACTCACCTCGTGTTTATGTAAGTGTTAATTAGGGCTACATTTTATTCTCTTTTGAGTAAGTTTAAAATGATTAAATGGTTATTTAGTTGCATTTAGCCATTTTGTTGCTACCTTTTTTTGTGGCTGAATACCAACTGTATTATTGAACAAATTCCACAAGACAATTATGCTATGTAATATGTAGAACACAAACATTATATAGCCAAAAGTATGCACACACCTTTTGTAAACACCATCCAAACCTAGGTCCCCTGTGATGGTGGGATAGCATTATAGACCTCTCAATTTTTATTTGGAATTTGACATGCATAGACTACAGTAACGCCGCCAGCTACTCTGCTTATGATAAAATGAGGGGATATTTAAGAAAATGAACACAAAGAAGATCCCACAAGAACTGCTGGACAATCTGATCCTGTCCATGCCCCATCACTGTCAGTGGGTTTTGGCAGTTTTGGACATACACCCTACTGAACAGTCAATGTGGGGGCACTCTCGTCCAGTTTAACATTCTTCTGTTCACCCCCATGAACATGTCACATGCTACTCAATCATGATAATTAAATTTGCATCTCATTCATGCAATCGAACAATTTTCTTGGATTTTTCATTGGCTTTTCTGATGATCTTGTTTAATGAAATAAAATCAAAATGAAAATCGCTTCATATTCATTTTGAAATATCCCCTCATTTTTGTGAGCAGTGTATATCAAGTATTAGTCAAGTTGGGATCAAATATTTAAGGGGGCGGCTGAAGACAGAGAAAGGCAAGCGCTCGGTAACATTTAAAGATGTTCTTTGGAATATTTAATTCATTATTAACATTTAATTCATTAGTACAGATCATCAGCTTTTGAACTCGTGTGGAGCGCACTCTGTCAACACACGAAGTTATAAATTCAAATAAATACTATTTTTAAAAGCCATGTTTAGAAATTCAACTATTCACTCAAATTGTTATGCTGAGTGTGTGATTTGCAATGAAAAACACTGTACACTGTTTTCGTTAGCCTACATGAATTAATTTCTAAAGATCAGATTCAACAATATTGTGACAAGTGTCCCTAAAATTAAAGAGCACAGAACTCCACATTTGTTATGAGTCCAATGTGGCCTTATAATGAATGATTCCGAGGACATTTATGTGACAAACCGTAGAAACGCGTCTTTTATACAACGCTTTAATTTAATTCTATACCTTCTGCTACGACTCACAATTGAAGGTTATGCTATGAACACAAAACGTTTAAGTAAGTACAGTTTGACCATTTTACAGTCAAAGTCCAGTATCTTTAACAGTCTTACCAAGAGAATTAAACTTTTATAGACAAAAAGCTTTTACGGATCCACTATATGTATAGATACGCTGTTATTCAGAGCAACTTACAATTGATACAGTTTTACAATCAAAGCAGTTGTGGTTAAAGGACCTTGCTCAAAGACCCAACACTAGCAGTTTGGGCAGTGGGGCAATGTCAATCCTGGGCATTTTGGTGCACAATCTTATAACTAAACTAAAATATAATCCCATGTATCCTCCAGCATCATTTTTTTTAAATTAACACTGAATCTAACAACATACATATTTAACCATTCATATTGTATTGGTCAATCTCAGGCATCTTTTAATTTTTTTTACACGGTTTCTCCTATCACTGTTACTCTGACTGATTTTTCAGCACAGAATTGGCAATGCATAAATTGTAACCACATGGCATCCATAATAAAAGCGTTCTGGCACTAAGCCCATTGGAATGATTCTAATGAAAATGGTGTTTGTACAATAAATGCACACATAATATCATCACCATAATAAAATAAGAAATTTGTTTTAATCTTCCCTTGGTCCTCAGGAAATCCTGATGATAGAACTTCTTACTGAACATGTTTAGTGGTTTAGACCCTATTTTTTTTAGAAGCGGGAATATGTTGGAGTAACAGGGCTAAACGAAAACGTAAAATATGTATTTTAAGTAAATGTATTTTAAGTTATGGGTTTCTTATAGATGATTTAAATCATTAAATTTCTTTGTAAACTGTCATGTTTGAGATCAGCGACAGCCAACAAATGCTGTGTTTCAAACACTGTGGCTCAGAGGGCAAATGGTCAGATCTTTCTCTCATCGTTCATCTCACCAGCAGAGATTCTGACAAACACTTGATGATTCTGGACCTGTTTAGCTAAATCATGGTAATTTATTCAGTTCTTGAATCAGCTCTTAAAGTATGATAATTTTTAGATTTGATTTGATTAAATATCCATAAATCTAATTTCTCCCTTGGTTAAGTGAATGTTCTTTTCATCTGTTCACATGCCTGGTCGTGGTGATTATCACAGCATGATGTCTTCATGCCCTTAAATGTATGTGCGCGTGAACTGTTTCTCTTTTTTTTGCGGTAAGGATTCACTCTCTGTTCTCTAGACGCTTGAGTGTTAGGATGTATGTACAGGACAAAGGACAACAGGAGACGATGTTATCATTGGGTCAAGGTGGCCATTTGTCTTTGGATCCTTGTCCTGTCATCTGTGACCTAAACATCTTCCTGAGGGAGCTTTGCTGTTTCTTCTCACTGTGCTATCGCTGCCCATCTGTCATGTGAAACTTCTCTGAACTCTCCACTTTTCTCATTAAAAGTGGCGTGTTATAGATAGCTCCCTGCTTCAAGCTGGAGTATCAATTCTGATCGATCATTCTGATTTCCCTGAGAGTCTGAATGGTGAAGCACAGTGTGCCCTAAATGCTCCCAGCACCTCATCCATCTCAGCCAAGATTTATAGGTCATGACTGCCATTACCGTCCAGTCTTCCCTGCAATCTATAAGGAGATGTGTTTATTAAAAAGTATGTCTCTCGATCAATTTGGGATGTGTCCTCATGCCACAGAGGGATGACAGCAATGTCAGGTTAATTTAGTTTTTAGGACAGTTAGCGTAAGTAATCTATAAAATTACGGGACGAGCTTGTACTTTATTACCACAACATAATAGTGCACCGACTGGCACAGACTCAAAGTCCTGTATGGGTATGTCATTGGTTTTAGGCATGATTCCCTTGTCTTAAAGATAATGAACATTTATTGTCTGCGTGCAGGTATGTGCCATATTTGTATATATATGCCATATCTTATGTGTATCATATTTGTATATATGTATCTGAATATTTGCATATACAGTACTGTGCAAAAGTTTTAGGCCACCATTAGAGTCTACATTTTTTAGCAATGATGTAATAGCCCTTTATAATAATATAATATATGATATATCTATATATAAGTCTATTTATCAGAGTAAAGTCAGAAAATAGAGGAAATTTGTATACAGCATGAAAAATAAAAAGAAAAGATAAAACAAAGCTTCTACAGGCTACAGTTGTATTTAGTGTGACCTCCCCTTACACTCGAGCATCAGCAGCATCTGGCAGCTTCATCCTGATGCCAAGTTGACCTCTCTACAGGCCAAAGAAGCTTGATTAGAAATGAAACAGGAAACCTCTTTTCCGCAAGAGGGACAGGGTGAAAAGGCTAACATATGTTTAAGATCAGTGGAGAAGAAGATTATGGAGCGACGAATACAAGTTTGAAATATTTATTGACAATATGCTACGGTATATGTGGTTATTTTGCCGTTTGTCCACAGTATATCTATTCTTGTGATGGCCCAAGACTTTTGCACAGCACTGTACATTCATGGTTTGTTAAGGTTATTATCCTTATCGTTAAGGTAATTAACCTATTAAACCCATCATATTTCCGGGGCCATATTAGTCAGCTGTCATAGTATAACAGGTGATCTGACTGGCACTGCGCTTCTTATTAACACTGGCACCACGTCTTTCTGAATTACTTGCACTGTAATTGTTGGGACAGTTGCAGATTTGGTTAAATTTGGGAATCATTTTCTGTTTGTGGCAGAAAAGGTGAAACATTGTGGAGGGGAGACAAGTGGATTAAGAAGTACTGGCCACATGGCCAACAGAATTAAATGCGCTTGTTTCTCACAGGCTTGTGACTGCGTGTGCGTGTGTGTTAATAATTCATTTGCGAATGGCCGCATTCCTGATAACACGATTGTCAACACTTGCTGACCTAATGCTGACTTAGGTGATGAAAGCTTGCTGCTTTATCTTTTTTTACAATTTGTTTTAACACACTTTAAACATAAAGCAGTTTATTTTGTCTTAGTCATATGGAAATTGCAACTTTTTCGCATTTAGTTGGGAGGCTGATATGCATGAAATAATTCCATTGAAATGAATCAAATCTAAGGTTTAGCACTCCTCATCTCACCTGTTCTGTTAATAGCGATATGATTTTAATAAGAGTCAACTTGTAACAACAGGAGGTGAACCTAATGAACAAAGTGAATCAATTGCTTTGATTTCCTGCTTGAGGTGCAGAGTCAAAACTTCTCACCCCCCTTTTATATTCAATCTTTAATTAATTTTGAAGGAAAAATGAAACGATTACCCTATGTAGTAGGTGCACAAGTTTCAAGAGTTTCAAGAGAAACTTACAGTTCAGTTGAGTAGTTAAGGCTTGAGGGTATTATTCATGGGTCCCACAGTGACCTGACCAGGATTAAACTCTCAACCTTCTAATTAGTAGTTCAGAACCTTAACCCTTGAACTACCACGAACATATTATGGCATTTTTGTAAATGACATTGCACCATTGCTGTTTGTTTGATTCATTTAAAAGCATGTTACCTATAACTTGATTCACTATGATACTGTGAACAGAGGAGACCAAGTCCTTGTGGCAATCCTTTTGTGCTTGCTTTAGGATTTTGCTCTTAACACTTAATTGCAGAATTATTTACTTGACAACGGCCCAGTCAGCCTTAACATTAAAAACAGGTGAAATTAATAACACTGACACTGTGATCCATCGGATAATATTCTGCTAGGAAACCTTGGAACCTGACTTTCATGTGGATGGTACTTTGACATGTAAGGTCTGCCTAAACATTGCTGCAGACCAAGTGCACCCCTTCGTGGTAAAAGTATTCCCTAGTGGTGTCCTCCTGCATTGCAAAAACTGTTCAGGTATGGTTTGAGGAACATGACAAATAGTTTAAGGTACTGACTTGCATTTCAAATTCCCTGCGTCTCAATCCGACTGAGCATCTATGGGCTGTGCTGGACAACAAGTGAGATCGTTAGAGTCTTTACCTCTTAACTTATTGGATCTGTTGCTAATTTCTTTGTACCACATACTGCATGGCACTTTCAGAGGTATTGAAGTTCGCGACTGTGACAAGAGGGCGACCAGAACAACTTTAGGAGGATGACTTTCATGTTATGATTTATCAGTGCACAGTTATGCAACGTTTAACGTCTGTTGTAGTGTCTGTTCCCTTTAATGATCTAGGTCATAAAAAATATAATAATAGGAAATTCAAATCTTTTAACAGATGTTGCAGCCATAAACAGGCTCAAAATACCAAAGACACTGTACAGACGAATGAGCTTAAAGTATTCAGTACTGTACTGAACACTGATCTTACTTAATAATTATTACCGATTCCTATGCTATTTGATTTTTGTTGTGTGCTGGCAGCATCTTCTTGATATTGTTTCTTCTACCCAGCTGGTCACACAAGCTAATAACCGCTGCAGATCCACAAACAGAAAGCCATGTGCTCCCTTAATCATTAGCTCTAGCCTTTAGCCTAGCAGTTAAGGTACTGGACTCTGGACCTGATGGTCCTGGGTTCAAATCTTACCTCTGCCAAGCTGCCACAGCTGGGTCCTCAAGCAAGGCCCTTAACCCACCGTTGCTTGAATTGTATTACTGTATCAGTTGTAAGTCGCTCTGGATAAGGGCGTCTGCCAAATGCTGTAAATATACATTTAAATTAGCTCACGTTGGGACTGTTCTTACTCGTTTGATGTGACCGAGATTTTTTAGTGTTTAGAGTTATTTGTATTTGTGTAAATAACTTCTCCCTATTTATTTGTTAAAGCTGTAAATTGTAATTGTAACTTCCTGTCTTATTGTACGTAGTACTAAAAGTACTGTTTGTCTGATCACTACTTAGATATTTTCTCTAACGTATAACTATATTAACTGGTTCACATTCACTTGCTGAGTTTATCATTTTGTCTATCAATGCATTTTTGGATTCAGTCGAACAAAAGTCATTTCAATCATTTATGAATCACTCCTGCTTTCGCTTGTGTCTCTGACGCATATGAAAATATCCTTATTTATGTTATAGTTGCCGTAATGTTACGTGTACGGTAAATGGTGCATACCTGTACAGTGATCAGAAGTGACTAATTGTATATTGTATATCTTTGTACTTGTGTAAGTGTTGTTCAGCAGCACTGTAATCAAGCAACCTGTGAAAAATTCGGTCCGGACTGTTCTCCAGTGGCTAGAGTGCATTGATGTGGGCATGAAATAGTGCTGCAATTGTGAATGCAGGGTTAAAGTCTTCATTTGCAGTTGAACTACACCATGCTGAACTTAAATGTAAAGCTGCACAATGCTCCGTTCCGGAACAAATCTTCTAATGAACTGATGAATGAAGTTGCACACGATGATTGTTTCGTAATAACTTTGCCCCCAAAACAATAAAAAACGTTTATGTTATAAACGTGAGAGTAGATATGAGATATGAAGGAGGCTCTCAGGTAATTCTGCAGGACAGCTTTCCATTTTTCGGCTCATTTGTGGCGAGTGTGTACAGGTGGCGATACATTCACCGTACGCTCAGTAGGGGTTGGTCAGTCTGCCAAAGTACAGTCAGAAATGTGCGTCTTGAAGGAGAATGGGGCACAGAGATGAAGGAGGCCACCTGCTTCTCTACAGATACTTGCACATACTCAAGCACTGATGTACTGAGAATTCAAAATGTATTTGACTGTTCTGTCCTGTATTACAGTTCCGCTCATTCATAATGAAGAAGCAGCACATCTGGCACATCCAAGCAGCCACGATGGAGGAACCCATGTGTAAATTTGATCCTTCCTTCATGATCTGGAAAATATTTCTATTACGATGTGTCAAATTGCATCACACACACCCACCCACACACATATAGATCCACACAAGCACATGGTGTCTCCGTTCAGGAATCTTGGAACGGGTAGGTAAATTGCATGCCAACTTTTCCTTCCTCCATCTGACAGATGTCCACAGAACAGGTGACCGTGGTTAGACAGACTTATCACGGAACGAGCAGAGGCCGGGTGCAGAGCAGAGGGAAGGGCATGAGGAGTTCACCGCTAAAACCCTGGGAAGCGAGACTGCTTGTGTCTCTGTTCAAGTGTGTCTGATGCAATCCCACATAGCATAATAGAAATATTTTGCGGAGATGTCATTTGGATGAGGTCTGATGTAATGACTTGGATTCTCAACAGGAATGTGATGGCCGTCCAATATAGCCGCGAGCTGTAGTAAGAAAAGCTGCAGTACAGTGTCCCATTTTTTAAAGTGCCCCATTTTAAAAAAAAATTTAAAAAAACTCATACATTCTACCTTGTTCAGTTAAAGATTCTGTAAAGATATAATTTAAGAGTGCTATAATCATCACTTGTTTCTACACTCACTGACCCTTTTATCAGCTTACTACATAGATGCACATTTTAGTTCTATAATTACAGCCTGTAGTCAATTTATTTTTCTTTATACATTGTTAGTCTCCTTTACTCTGTTCCCTAATGGTCAGGACCCCACAGGATCAGGTACTATTTGCATAGTGGATCATTCTGCATTTCGTTGCCTTGTACTTGTACTAAACAATGACAATAAAGTCGAATCTATCTTAGCACTGCACTGCCGCTGATGCGACCACTGTGCTAGTATGAGTAGATCTGGAACAGCAGAGACACTGGCGCTTTTAAATGCCTCAGTGTCTCTGGACCCTGGGCCAGAAGGTTAAGGGTTCAAGTCCGACATCTGCTGGCTCCTTAAGCAACACGTTTAACCCATAATTACTTGGATTGTACGATTGTATCCGTTACCGTAGTTACCTCAGCATTACCTCACATCAGAGTGCCTGCTAAATGATAGAAATGTAAAATGTACATGACAATGTTATAAAACTTCACCACCCAAATCGTACCTGGTCTGCGGTGGTCATGTGGGAGTCCTGACAATGAAAGGACAGAGAAGCTAACAAAGTATGCAGAGAAACTGAAGGACTACAGTCTAGTAGATCTATATGTACATGTATATGTCAAACAGAGTGTAGAAACAAGGAGTGGTCATAATATTCTGATATGACTGTGTACAATGGTTCAAAATGACTTATCTGGTCGACACTTTAGGGTGAATATTCTAATTTATATTGTCCATAAATGTCCATCATTGTTACAAACTGAATACAACGCAAGGCTCAAGTAGTTTCTGCCATGGCTACCACAGACTCAGCTCTTGAGACAAAAGGACACTGGTTGACGGAAACCTTTGCTGAACCTAAAACAAAGTGGGCAGAACCTGATAATAACAGGATGATACCTGCAAGGAACAAACTAGTATCATCCTGTGAATGATGGGGATATTAACCTCAGCATTGGGAACCAACTGAGTTGAGCCAACAATCGCATTCCAATTCTAGAGAGGTGATGATTGTCTCTCAGCTTGGGCATTTGTTCCTTGTGGGTTTCCAGGGATTTTCTAAAAAAAAAAACAATTCTGCCAGTGGTCCCCAGAGACGCAGCACTCTCTCTCTCTTTGTGATGTTTGTGTATTGGACGGGTCAAATGTTAACATTTCCTTCTGTCTAAAACAGTTTGTTTTTTTCTAGTTTTTGTCCAGCTAATCCTTTTGTGCGTTTACATATTCTTTGTGCTTTTTATTTATTTATTGGTTTTTTTTGGCTGGAGATATCTGGGCTTCCAAAAAGCTCCCAAACTCCTACCTCAGATGTTGAAAACCTATAAAGGCTTTCAGAGTGATTGATGATTACAGTTATTCCCCTCCTATGTGCCATTTTTTCATTCTCTTGTCTTGTCTCTTGTAGTTTCCACTACTGGATATATAGCTCTAAGTGTTTTTATTCAGACTGGTGAGTGCTAAAGTATGTCGCTTGGATAAGAATTGTTGTTCCACAGAAAACGTCACCTGCCACCATCAAAATCTTCTTATGTTCTGCTTGAGTCGCTAAAAATTGCTGCATTGTAAAATCAATACATCTATAAAGGCGTATGAGAGGGCTGTGTGTCAGCATGATCGGAGTACAGTCGAATCCGGTTAATTAAACCACATCGGGACGCGATCGTTTTGGTCCTAATAACTGGCTGGTCCGATTACACGAACATGCCCTATGTTACAAGTCTCTTGAACGACTGCACTTGAACAAAATCAAGAAAGTGGTGGGCGTGGTCACCTCCTGCTGGTTTTGCTCTTGTCATCACAACTTTTCGGATTTCCTGACCTTTAATAAAAGCATAACTTCTCCCGGAGATCCCAAAAATCCTCCCATATCTTGCTGACCCAATTGGCAGTGGCTAAGTGGCGACTTGTGGCTTCTTTTTCTTATTCGCTCTCACGTTCTTTGCTCCGATTAAGCGGAATTTTGGTCCAAATAAGCGAATAAAATTACACGTATATAATAGAATTTGTTTCGGTCCGAATAAGCGGCTGGTCCAATTAACCGGTGGTTCAATTAACCGGATTTGACTGTATATGATTTGTAAATGATTTGTATTATATGGTTGACACTAAATATTCTAAATGTAAATTGACATCATGAATACAAATTATGAATACAGTCCTAACAAAAATAGGAAATATTTAATTATAGGATGTTTCATTTTGAAGGATTTATGAACAGTAAAGATTCTGTAGTCATTATTCAATATGATGCAAGGCTCAAGTAGTTTCAGCCCTGCTCTGCTTGGGCTACCACAGACCCGACCCCTATGACGAAAGAAAACTTCCTGTACAGGATGGAAGCTCCTGCTGAGGCAAAACATCGGCATTTGGAAGACAGGGCTGAAGACCAGGGCTGAACCTAAAAGAATGTGGGTGTTACCTTCTCATTATAGGACGATACATTACTATTTAGAACATATTTCTGCGGTTATCTGTTTATTCAAGTGGTGAACATGTAAAGAGCATACCAGATCAACCAGATTAATCAATCTGATCAAGAGAGCTGGGTTTTATCTTCTCAGTGCATGTATACCCTTTCAAATGTTTTTCTCAGTCTGAACATGCATGCTAACGGACCAGAGTAGAGCTGACCCAGAAGTGACTAGCAGAATCAAACATCCTTGCCAGTTCCTCTTGTTTTAAGCAACTATCTAGCTTATTTGTATATAAGTTGCTTACAAATACTGATAGTTGCGAGTTGCAGGGTTTTGAAGCTTGCTTCTAAAGTGTACTTATTTGTTTCTTCTGTAAGTTGGTTTTGTTCAACCTCTAAAGTTGAAAAGATTGATGATTTTTAGCAGAATGGCTGTCAAACACTTTTGTGGATACTCTGAAATACTGTACAGTACTGAATTTCTAGGTGGTAGGAAACATTCAAACTTTTTAAGGACATTTTAAGAACTATGAAGTTTGTCACGTACGTCTGTGAGATTACTGGCTGGTTGTGAAGTAGAAATTCCATTGTTGAGTCAAGTAAACCCTGATTAAACCCATGACTTGACTACCTAAGTGCATACGAACTCTTTGATCGGTAAACGCACCTGATACAATTAGGGGATATTTCATTATGGGACATTTCATTTTGAAGTATAATTTTGTGAGCAGTATATTTGTCGCAGACGTGAAGTTACCTATGCCTGTGGCCTAACTTTAGGGTATCATAAAGCTCTCAGAGTTGCAACTTGAAGGTCGATGATAAAGTTTTAACAAGTTTAAAGTTGGTTGGCACATTTCCCAGAGAAATCACATGGAAGAAATGCCCTCAAAGTGGTGAAAAGAAATTCAAAAATGACATTGGCTGTAGACGCAGACGTTGGACCCTCTTACTCGTATGTGTCTAATAATTTCATCATCACACTTTTAAAGACACCTCTAAGGACCTTTACTATGTCTGTGTCTAAACCACGGTCATAAAATAAATGGAAATGATGGTTTCATGAACTCTGAGACATGTTCAACACAGCATTGGAATGATGCTCCACATATTGAATCTCCACCCACCATCGTTTCTTTTTATAGTGTCACCCAGTGCCAATTTCACCATCTGTCGGCTGTTTCTTGCCTTGTTCTTGACTGTGCAGCTGTTTGTTTAGAGAAAGCTTTACCAGAGCTAGAGAATTCAGCTCATAAAAACCAAGTGTGACATGAGCCTGTGTGCTTCTTTACTAGCTCCAAGTTTTACAAGCTGAGAGATCTCAAGAAGCAGACAGCCATCATCAATTCCATTGTTCTCAGGGCAAATCGGGCCAGATGTTCTGCCTCGACTAACATCGACCTCGGCTTATCTTTCTATCATCAGCTGATGCTGGAGCAGTCATTGCTCAACATGAGATTCTGTAGATTCCATTAATAAACAAAGAGTGGATCGCTGACCTGTAAAAGCAAAAGCATTTACACAGGAGATGTTTCTCTTTCGCCAGCTGACTAACTTTGTACAACTCTGTACTATAAGGATTAAAAACAGTCATTCTATTACTTATGAATAGAATAGTACCTATAATATAAGCATTCAGAATGTCTTCTGACACTAGCTTTTTTCACATTTTGTTATGTCGAGGTCTTTTGTTAAAAAAAATAATGAAATGTTTATTAATCTGCACTCAGTAATCCATACTCACAAAGTGAAACATTATTAAACAGGAAAAACTCAACTTTCACAGATCATAAGTATTCAGATCCTTCTCTGCGACACTTGAAATTTAGCTCTGCATACCTCACGTTGCTCTTGATTGTTTCTGCATCTTGATTGGAGTCCTCTTGCGGAAAATTCAGTTGATTGGATATGATTTGGAAAGAGACATCTGTATAATGTCTGTATAAGATCTCACAGCTTACAATCCATATACAAGCAAACCCAAGCCATCAGGAGGAATAAACTGCCTGTAGAGCTCAGAGACAGGATTATGTGGACTCAGATCTGGAAAAGGCAAAAAAATCCTCTGCACTGAAAGTTCCCAAAAGTACAGTGAACTCCATAATTCTTCAATGGAAAAAGTTTTGATTAACCAGGACTCTTACTCCTGATCCAGAGGACCTCAGACTGGGCTGAATGTTCTACTTCCAGCAAGATAGTGTCCTTAAGCTCACAGTAAAGACAACACAGGACTGGTTTAGGGGAAACGCTGTGAATGTCCTCGAATGGCCCAGCCAGAGACAAGGCTTAGCCCTATAGAACATTTCTGGAGAGACCTGAAAATGGCCATCCAACCTGGATCTGCAGAGAAGAATGGTAGAAAATCCCCTTAACCAGGTGTGTAGACTCTGTAAAATCATATGCAAGAAGACCAATGGTGCTTCAACTAAGAACTGTAAAAACTTCTAATATTCTGTTTTCACTTCGTCGTTATTGGCCATTGAGCGCAGAATGATGGTGGAAAATGGGATTTTTTTAAACCATAAGGCCACAACAGTGAAATGTCCAGTGAAAACTAGCTTAAATCCCCCCCATGTTCATTAAAATATTTGAAAAAAGGTTCTCAGTCAACTGTAAATACACTGACTAAGCAAGTCGCATGCTCTTTCTATAAGGAGTTTTGTGCCTAATGCTAGAGATTATTGCACATGGTTTCACTTTTGCTCTGATCATTAGTGTAGCCATCTCCTGATTAATTAAACGCGGCTTTGTGTGTGTTGAGCCGATGTTGCTAAATGCCCTCTCACTGCGATGCACTCCACTCAACTGCTACGAACTCTAGACAGGCCTTGGGGAAGGTAATGCATAGTGATGAGCACGGCCCTCACCTTCATCACTTCACCCTGCCCATGATTAGCATTGCTCTGGCACTTGGATCGATCTGATTATCTAAGCATTCTCTCACCAGCTGTTCAACGTGGACAGCTTAGTACCTTACTATAAGTGAGACATGGTGCATTATTTCTTCAGTTATGCACAATTTATTTAT
>JAUZST010096413.1:0-44931 GCA_034779995.1 Parotocinclus haroldoi
ATGAATTTATGTATGGATATAATCTTGTGTGTGTATTCCTACAGCTGATGGATGCAAACTGTAATAAACTACGGTATGCTTTACAGCTGAAGAGCAGCGTAACACACCCCCTACAGTCTGGGATGGGTTTTCCACCTGTACATCGAGTGAATTCCGCCTGGTTCTATTGGATTGGGCGTTAATTCATTTAGTAAGCTCACTAATTGGAGATTTTGATCGTCAATATTAAGCATTAGCCAATCATAACACGAGACACGAGAACGTCGGCATAAAGGTGGGAACGCACGTGCTGTCAGTCTTACGTTTAGCAGGAGAACTGGCTGGGCTTCACTGTCATCTAATTGCTTTTTTTTACCACACTAAGGTAAGAAAACAGCACTATTTTAATTCTGTTATGGTCTGTAACTTCTATAGTCTACTACATAGGTTTATTGCTTGATGCGATATTATGTTTAGAGTGCGTTGTGGTTTTCTCACACAAGATGTTAAGATGTACGTTTAGGTAACAATCTGATGTTTTGTAAGTTTTCTCATATATTGGTTGCAGGATTGATTCGCTATTAGTTGATTAGTTAATCACATAGCAGGCCTTATCATACAGTATCGAATGAGTCCATGTAATCTAGCAACTGTCATGGAGTTGGATGTCTTTCTATTTTTTACTTGGATTACGTTACATACAGTACTTCTATCAAAAGGGGAAATATGAAATCCTAAATATAGCCTACATGTGATGTATGTAATGAGCGACAGCGTGTAATCCACTTACTAGTCTTATCCCAAAGCTTTGTGTAAAGTGACCTAATTAGAGAAGTCTAAAGGCTTAGGTCTGTTAAGGTTATGATTGAAATCCATACATCTCTATACAGATGTGATATCTCGTATTCAAGAATAACAAGTAAAACACCGGACGAAGTGTGTTTTTTATATATATAATTCCAGTTGAGTGCAGTCACCTCATATCACACAGATTATCCTTCTAAATGGTGAGATAACTGAAGGGTGGGAGTCAATTTGCCTTGTTTTTCAACTGGATTTGAATGGACTTGGTCTTGTGTGACAGATTAGGGGGAATATAATGAAATGAAATCTCTATATATCTGTACAAATATAAACTAAATCATACTCAGATTTTCATAAAGTTCCTAAAATTAGATCCCTTGATGAGACAAATACTTGGTCATTTATTTACTGAGGAAAATGAACTTCATCTTGCCTATCTAGACTACACAAAAATAGGGGATATTTAATTATTGGTTGTTTAATTTTGAAGTATGTTTACAGAAGAGCAACTGATCCTCACAACACATTTGTGGAACTGTCATGGTGTGAACCAAAAACAATGGACTCTCAGAATAGTTTTTGATGCTCATCAGGCTAGAAAAAAAGAAAAAAAAAATTAGAGTTTGGACTCCTATAATCCAGTTCGATTGGGAACAATCTGTGTTTCAACACCATTATGTGTTCGACCAACAAAGAATTCCAGGACCAATGTTTATAATGGTCTTTGAGGTCAAAAAGTAACCCAGGGTAACCGCAAAGCCAATAAATTACACTTTTACATTATGTATTGTTATTTTTCATGCATGTTAGGCTTGCAAGGAAAAAGCATTTGTACTCTGGACTTTAGAAAAAAACTTAACTAATAGATAATCCAGAAGACTGTTGGAATTACATTGTTAAAGGATACAACTGTAATAGAAGTCCTGACCTAATACAACAAAAATGGCATGGACCTTCTTGTGAAGACATCCCAGAGATGACTGTGTTCTTGCCGACTAATCAACATTTTTGAAAATGTTTAGTTGCAGTTGTACATTTACAGTATTTAGCAGACGCCCTTATCCAGAGTGACTTCCAAAAGTGCTTTAAGACATCAGTAACATAATCCATTCTTAATAATAAGGAACCTAAACAAGAATACACTTCTGAAACTGTAAAGGGTTTCTTTTTTTTTTTGTTTAGTTGAGGTAGGTGCGGGTTAAATGGGTTAGCAAACGGCGTTTGAAGATTGCTAGAGACACAACTGTTCGAACATTGAGGGGAAGTTCATTCCACCACTTAGGACCCAAAACAGAGAAGAGTCTAGATGAGTGCCTTCCTTTTCCCCTGAGAGATGGGGATGGGGGGGACCAGTCGAGCAATGCTAGAGGACTGGAGTGAGCGAGGCGCAGTGTGGGGTGTGAACTGGGGTGTGAACTGTTGTAACTGTACGCGGTGTCACACCAGACACTAAAAGCAGAGCTTCACATTTTGGCACTCAAATGTGTTGACTTTGATTATTTTCGTCAATTTAAAAAAATATCTCGTATAATGCTAACAAATTAAGGGATATTTCATTCAGTATACTTTTCATTTGTTTAGCTTGGTTTTCCTGGGTTTTTGGCTGGCTAAGAAATGTATGCAGAAAACAGAAAATTCTACTTTCAAACAGCAATGTATGTTAGTTGAGTTCAGTTTCCAGTGTGTTGAAAGTTACAACAAAAATCATGCATTTACACTCATTGTAGATTAAGTAACTGCAGTGGATTTGCTGCTCATGCAGAAGAATTTCATATACTGCTCACACAGATTAGGGGATACTTAAAATGAACTGTACCATAATGAGTTATCCCTTAATTTTTATTATGGAGACATGTTTATCTATCTACAATTTCCATTCAAAACAGCTAACATGTCTATAGTGAAGATCCATGCCCGTGAAATCTTTGACTCCAGAGGAAACCCTACTGTAGAAGTGGACCTTTACACAGAAAAAGGTGATCCCTTAATCTCTATCTCCCTTTCTCTTTTTCATAGTTCACTGAATAATGTTTTTGCATTTTTTTTGTAAACCCCTGACATATTCATTGTAGGTCTGTTTCGAGCTGCTGTTCCTAGTGGAGCGTCTACTGGCATCTATGAAGCTCTGGAGCTGAGAGACAATGATAAGTCATGCTACCTAGGAAAAGGTTTGTATGCTTATATTTTGAAATTAATTGTTAAGCTATTGTTAGAATTTGAACATAAATACTATATAAGTACAATGTTGCCCACAATGTTAATTATGCCTGAGTGCTCTAGGAATTTAGTGAGTTGAGCAAGAGAAACTGCTACGCCAGAATGGCTGTTAACCTTTATACATCAGACAGTGGCTATAAATAAAGCTACATATTTAGAAAATCAGCAATAGTAAAGAAATGTAAAACTACTGGACCTGTGTGCAACCTATCTGTGAAAGGATGTAAGTGCATAATGCACAATGAGACATTTTTTTTCAAGAAAAATGGCTACAGATTTTGCATTACATTTATGCCATTTAACAGACACCATTTTTCAGAGTGACTTGTAACTGGTGCAGTCTTGCATTCCAAGTAATTGTAAGTTAAGGGCCTTGCTTAAGGACCCACCAGTGGCTGCATAGCAAACGGTTTGCACCCTGGACCTTCTAGTCCACAACCCAGTTTTACACTAATGACCCAAAAGAGTTCTCAAATCTATGCCACTACATCTGTGCAAAATTTGAGAGCATGCCAAAATAATACCTTTTCTTTCATCTAACACAAACATAAGCTCTTGACTTGCTAGGAACCACTAGCGCTTTTGATAAACCACATTCTACAGGCGAGACAAAATGTAGAGCTTAGTCAAAGAGTAGGTTAAAATGACCCTGAATCGTAAGACACTTGTAGAGGTCATTCCTTGCATGGAATGACTGGAGCTGTTGGAATTAGGCTAGTATAACCATATTAGAAAAGAAATGACTAGCAATTCAACACGTCTGTATTCTGATAAGGTTTTAGTTGTTCATCTAGACATAGTCAGTACACGCTACAAACCCTGTCTGTATTTTTTGTTTGTCTTAGATTGGAAATAGAGGCCCATTACTTGGTGTTACCAGGTAACTTGAATAAATTCAGCTTGACAATATTGCGAAATAAGCGGCGTACAACTTTTATGGGCAGTTTTGCCACAATTGCATGCCTGATCGAGGTAGAGCATGTAGCCCTATGCCTGAATGACAGTCTTTTGTTTATACAGCTATTGGTGAATTTTGTGGAATTCCTAGACTTTCTCAGGTACATCATTTTAATGTTGTAGCAGACAAACAATTCACATCTGTTAAACAAATGATTGAACATTCTGGCATTGCGATGCTGGTGTTGCGAATTTAATGAAATGACTTTTAAAATGAAAATATGGCAATATTTCCTTTTTAAAAATTTTTTTAATCTGCATAATCTTGTTTAGGGTTGCAAGAAAGTGACCAATAATGCTGTTTATGCACTGTAGGTGTCTCAAAGGCTGTTGAGCATGTTAACCAAACTATTGCACCTGCATTGATTGATCAGGTAAGTACTATTTCCCAAAAAACTTCAAATCATGTTGGTGGTGGTTGTTGTTATAGTGCTAGATCGATTATGTAGAATTTTATTACAAATTTAAGTTTTATTGGTTTTAAATTATTACTTACTTAATTTTACTATTACTACAGCTTAATTATTTCAGTTGACATCTAAGCCAACCAAGGAGGATGGGTTCCATTTTGTATCTTGGTCCTCCCAAGGTTTCCTCCTTCAATATTCAGGGTTTTTTTCCCTTTCCACTGTCGCCCTAGGCTTGCTAAATTTGGAATTGGCCGCTTAAGATAATATTGTAAAGCTGCTTTGAGACAATACAGCATTCTAAAAAGCGCTATATAAATAAACTTGAAGTGGACTTTTTTGCATTTTAGAGAATCAGTGTGGTTGAACAAGAGAGGATTGACAAGTTCATGCTGGATTTGGATGGAACCGATAACAAATGTAAGCTGTGCCCACACCCCAGTCTCACAGGTTGTTTGAACATATGGCTATGTGGTGTCAATTTTTTTTAATGCCTTTTTGTCTTAACACTACTTTTACTGTTTAGTCATTACATTGATGCTTTTCTGCTCCCTTTTATCATATTAAGAGTTGCAAAATGTAATTCTTGTGCATTTGTGTGCCATTTTCCTCTAACTCTTAGCTAAATTTGGTGCTAATGCCATCCTGGGTGTGTCATTGGCTGTGTGCAAAGCTGGGGCTGCAGAGAAAGATGTTCCTCTCTATCGTCATATTGCTGACCTTGCAGGAAACCCAGAGGTCATCTTGCCAGTGCCAGTGAGGAGTAGAGAATATTTTTACATTATTTGTGTATACCTGTTTGTTTATACTGGTCTGTACTGAGATTACAAGATTGCAACAGGTGTATGCAATGTCTGCTTCGTTCCTCAAGGCTTTCAATGTAATAAATGGCGGCTCCCATGCGGGCAATAAGCTGGCCATGCAAGAGTTCATGATCCTGCCAGTGGGAGCCAGTAGTTTTAAGGAAGCCATGCGCATTGGTGCCGAGGTCTACCACAACCTGAAGAATGTCATTAAGGAAAAGTATGGCAAGGATGCCACAAATGTGGGAGATGAAGGTGGATTTGCTCCTAATATCCTGGAGAATCAAGAAGGTATCAGCATGCTAATGAAAACATGCACTTATAAAAAATGCTTGGTAATGCTAACTGCAGTATCTATTTGTACAAGCCCTGGAGCTACTGAAAAATGCCATAAGCAAAGCAGGCTACACAGATGAGGTAGTGATTGGCATGGATGTAGCAGCCTCGGAGTTCTACCGTGGTGGAAAATATGATCTGGACTTCAAGTCACCTGATGATTCCAACCGTTACATCAGCGCTGACGAGCTTGCTGACTTGTACAAGAGCTTTGTGCAGGGATACCCTGGTATAATGTCCTCTTTGTTGCTAATCCTAATGCGTTAGTTAATTGTCACTGTATAATTGTTCCTCTAATGTGTTTAACGATTGCTCACATTTATTGCTTTATTGAAGTGGTGTCCATTGAGGACCCATTTGACCAGGATGACTGGCAAGCCTGGACCAACTTCACAGGCACTTCAGACATTCAGGTAGTTGGGGATGACCTGACGGTCACCAATCCCAAACGCATTGCCAAAGCAGTGGAAGAAAAAGCCTGCAACTGCCTGCTGCTTAAAGTGAACCAGATTGGCTCAGTGACGGAGTCACTGCAGGCGTGAGTTTTTAACCCACTCATTACATTTGTAGGTCTGAGTGGCAACAGTTAATTGCACCAACCTCCTACGTTTTGTGACCAAGGGCAAGTTTGGATATTGCAGAGAAACGTATTCGAAAAATTATTCTCTGGAATTGAGCAGTGTATTTGAATCCATTCATTAAATTTGATTGGAATTGGCCAAATGTAATCCATAATCCTTTCATGGTGCTGTCTGTTGGGGAAGGGCCATCATAGGTCTTGACTCAATATTAAAACTTCCATGAATATGAAAAATTGGCCCTGATCCGAGTGTGATGCATTCACATCATCATTCACACTGATACTGTTGTACTGTAGTGTGTTAGTGTGTGTTAGATGTAGATATCTCGCATGCACGCACTATCCAAAGGCACACTGCATTGTGGACGTTGTTATTGTGTCCATGTTGTTGTTCCATTAGTCTGCTTTGATTGCTACAGTAGTCATTCATACTTGTTTAGAATGGTAAGTTGTTAATATTTCATTTACAGCAAGTGATCTTGATTTTTTTTTTTTTTTTAATTGAATTTTCTTTGTAGCTGTAAGATGGCACAGTCAAGTGGTTGGGGTGTGATGGTGAGTCATCGCTCAGGCGAGACTGAGGACACCTTCATTGCTGACCTGGTGGTGGGCCTGTGTACTGGACAGGTGAAGTTTTATTTATCTATTTTTAAACTTTGTTTAGCTGCAATTACAAATGAAATGTGGGTGGCACAGCCATTTTTTGCAAGGTTTGTGTGGGTGTGACGATGCATAACTATAGACTACCAGCACGTGTTTAGGGAAAAGTTGGCTTCCTTGGGTGGTTGGCACATTAAAATGAGACAATCTTTTTTTTTTTTTTTTTTTTTTTTTTAATTTGTGAAATTGCATTTTCTAGATCAAAACTGGAGCACCCTGTCGTTCAGAGCGCCTGGCTAAGTACAACCAGATTCTCAGGTATCTGAAATTCATTTCCCTATAATTCCCCATGAATTAATTTCCCCATAAATGCCTGCATGTACATAAGCAACACCCACTCCTTAGAACAATAACAATGTTATTCCCAAATTTGTATTACAGCAACTTGCTTAATTGCATGAAGCATAAGTTATGGCACTAACTCCACATTCTAATTACATGTTTAATGTACTGTAACGCAGTAATGTACTGCAGACAGTTCCCGTCATAAATTGAACATGCCTGCTTATTTGCTTTCTATGCACAGAATTGAAGAAGAACTGGGAGATAAGGCCCAGTTTGCAGGGAAGAACTTCAGGAACCCATTGAAATAAGAATGCTTCTGACTACACCGCACTGTAGAACTGAACTGTTTCTCTGAAAGATAGTAAATCTTCCAAAGTGAATGAAATATCCTCATATTATGTGAGCAGTGTAATAAAGTAAAGAATTTCTACAGTATTTATAACTGTTGTGAACTGTTACTTGCTAAAGAATGTACTTGTAGAGCCAGTTTTGTCTGTGGTATTGGAGAACTATGCTTAAAGTATGTGGGGTTAAATAAAATGGAACTCTAAAACCCTTCTGTTTGCATATGAGAATTGCCAGTTCTGTTTTTTTTATAGGCTTAGTATGGGCTTTTCTTGAACATCAACTTAAAAATAGGCAGTTCTGAATGCACTGCAAGTAGCCATGGGCCTTAAGTCCCTTTTTATAAAATGTAGCTAAACATGTATTATGTACTATTCATTTGACATTCAAAATATTTAGACTACACAATTGTTAGCTGTAACATTCTCAATTATTGAAACGTGAAAAATAATAAATTTAAGCTGGTTGGAGCAACTTCATTATGACAATGAAACAGTTGTCTAAACTTTAATAGTAAGATATACACAGTTCCCAGCTTATGATGGACTTTTTTAATGTTTTTTTTTTTTATCTGGGGAGCTATAATTGTGAGGTGTTGCTTGTGAATGTAATAGTGACTACCATG
The DNA here is from genome assembly GCA_034779995.1 of Parotocinclus haroldoi. Taxonomy (NCBI): domain Eukaryota; kingdom Metazoa; phylum Chordata; class Actinopteri; order Siluriformes; family Loricariidae; genus Parotocinclus; species Parotocinclus haroldoi. Next base: position 7,999 of record JAUZST010096413.1, read on the forward strand.
ACGTGTGGTTTAATGGATTTCTGGGATAAAGACTGTAAGCATCCTTGATCTAGCATTAAAGATTTGAGCACAAGTCTGCACACATTGAACAGGTCATTTGTTTCAAAGTGGGTAAATGATTAAAATTGAAACACTAGCTCAATGACCAACTGCGTTTTCAACATGTTCTGGTGACTGTAAATAAGTAAATAATAGAGAAAGCTTTACAGGGTTCTGCTGGTCTGTGACTCGGGCCTGTAATGGGCATATTTGATTCATTTAATGGGGTTTAACTGAAATTTGGTATTTTGTTGTAATTACAAAGCCGAGTGCTATATAAATAAATTTAACTTGATTCCTTGATTCAGCATCAAGTTCAGACGGAGTCTGATTACTCCATTACTTAATTTGATTTTTGAATTACTGAAATCAAACAAAATGTTTCTAAGCTCCATTTGCAGCAGGTTATAACTGCTAAGCCAGTGTGAATTTGAGAATTACTAAACTGATATATTTCCGTATTAAAAGTGTGCTCAAGTAATTTGAAAGAATAATTTCAGCTTGCACATAGCAGCGACTTACAGTTAACTGTGTTGGCTCGTGGGACTCGGAGGTGCGTGCGCGCGCGTGTGTGTGTCGAAGCGGCACGGCACATGCTCAGTGAGCGCTGAGTGAACGGCAGCAGCTCGGTAGGCAGGCGCGTTAGCGCTGAGGTCATCGCCTGAGCTCGGGGAGAAAATCCTCAACCGAGCCTCCATTTTGAGTCGCGAGTATGAAATAGGCGGATAGCATAGTTTTAGAGGCGCCGCCGCAGAACCAAACAAACTGTAAACACTGCTGAAAGCGCTTCCGCCATGGATGACCTGTTCAGTCCGCGAAGGTTGGTATGCGTTCCCTGCTTTATGCATCGTTATTTTTAATGATTGTGATTTGTCAGACGCCGTAAGTACTTTTGCATTAAGCTGCAGATAGAGACGGGAGTGAACTTGACAGCTAGTCTCGCTCGGCTACACACGAGCAAATCGAAGGCCGTCCAGCAAATGGGCAAGACACGAACAACATGCAGATCACCCAGTAATTAGGATCTTACTATTACTATTACAAGTTATATAATATAATGTTTGTACGCATAATTAATCAAAATATTCTTAAGGAAGTAAAGCTATCTTGCAGTTGTTACGTCGGTAACGAAACTGATCAAATGACATCGTAAAGAACTGCATGTTGTGGTTTGAAGTATAGATTTTTGCTTTATAAATGACTAGATCCTATTTGATCGGTGAAATGGGCGATTTGCGGAGCAGCTTACGTTTAAGCCCCTGTTTATATAACCTTTGGAGGGAACGCTGCCATCCGGAGCAGATTGGCTACTTAAGATAAATAGGCGGGACTTGGACTGAGCGTCCGTGCTACTGATAGGCAGGTCCGCGCTGTGATTAACACTGAAAATGAACCCGTTTAAAGGGTGGAAACATCAAGCGCAGCAACTACAGCAGGCGTCATGGCGACCAAAACTTTTCCTGCGCTTTTCAGATACCCCAAAGTACGTCCCTTTCATAGCGGTTGTTTAAGGTTTATGATAGTGTTCGGTTAATGGCAACTTAATAGAACTTATATAACTCATTTGTTTTGTTTAGGGAGTTAGGAACTTTTTCTACGTGGCGAACTATTGACCGACGTAATGGAGTTCGAGAACACCCAAGATGAGGTGTTTTATTATTATTATGCACTTAATAGCAATTACATAAGATGTGCTATCTCCTCAGAATCTGAAATTTTTGCAAATGTGTCCTCAGTTGCAAGTTTATAAGGCGCCCCGCCTATGTATATGCGTGTCTGCTTGCAGGCTATTTTCTCAGTAAATGTTGGCTTTAGAAAGTTTAGAATCGGAAACGCTCCTCAGTTTGCAAATATGAGCTTTATTCAAATTTTAATGCACTGATGCAGTTTTTTAAAACTTAAATTATGGACTTAATTTTGCATATTGTAAACAGGGAGACTATTGGTTAGTGCAAAATATTTCACTTTTTCAAGTAAACATAGGACACGGTCATAATCTTTCGGTCGGCAGGTGTCACTGTACTCTCACAAAAGTAAGTACACGCCTCACATTTTTGCAACTATTTTATTCAATCTTTTCATGGGACAAACACTAAGCACGTGACACCGATACAATGTAAGTAGTCAGTTTACTTGTATAACAGCGTAAATGCTAAACAGTGCATTTTGAGTGTAGCCTCAAAATAACTCAATACACCGGTCATTAATGTCTAAACCCCCTAAGTGAAAATTTGTTTGTTTGTTTATTGGACTTCTTTAACATCAGTGGCCATCTCAGCGACACGCACAAGGTTATATCCATACACAAGTTCATCTCAACACTAGTCATACACACAAACACACACAGACACACAGAAAAGCGTACAAGTCAGTGCCAATGTAGAGTAATCAATTAACCTAACAGGCATGTCTTTGGGAGCAAACCGGAGTACCCAGAGTTAACCCATGCAGACACGGGGAGAACCCAGGCTGCTGAACCCTGGAGACATGACATTTACCTTCAGTTTTTTAGCAAGACCTAGGGGTGTGTTTTGGGTCATTATCATGTTGGAATACTCCCCTGCAGCCCAGTTTCTGAATGGACGGGACTATACTCTGCTTCAGAAAGTCACAGTACATGTTTCCTTTCATGGTTCCCTCAATAAACTGTAGCTCCCCACAGCCAGCAGCACTCATGCGGCCCCGACCCATAACATTCCCACCACCATGCATGACTGTAGGCAAAAGATACAGTCTCATCAGACCACAGGACATTATTCCAGTAACCCACATCCTTAGTTGTCGTTTTTTTTTTTTTTAGCTTTTTGCAGGCTTTCTTGTGCTTCATCTTTAGAAGAAGCTCCCTTTCTTCAGTCATGCAGACCAGTTTTAGATAGTGTGTGGTGTATGATTAGCTCTGACAGGCTGACCTTTCACCCCTTTGCACTCAAAGTGCACTCAACTTTTTTTGGTCGATCATGGAGTGGCCTGTTCTGAAAGGAATCTGTCCTGTTAAACCACTGTATGATCTTGGCCACCGTGCTGCGGTTCACTTTCAGGGCGTTGGCAATCTTCTTATAGCCTAGGCCATCTTTATGTAAAGCAACATTTTTTTTCAGATCTTCAGATAGTTCTTTTCCATGTTTAACTTCCAGTGTCCAGTATGATTGAGTGTGAGAGCAATAACACCAAATTTAGCACACTTGCTCCCCATTCACCTTGACACTAATGAGTCACATGATACCGGGAAGGGAAAATAGCTAATTTGACACAATTTGGCCATTTCCACTTAGAGGTGTACCTAACTTTGTTGCCAGTGGTTTAGACATTAAAGGCTATATGTTAAGTTATTTTAAGGGTACGACAAATTTACACTGTTATACCAGCTGTAGACTGACTACTTTACATTGTATCGATGTGTCACATTTTTAGTGTTGTCCCATGAAAAGATATAATAATAGTTACAAAAATGTGAGCGGTCTACTCACTTTTGTGACATGCTGTGTATGTGTAGCCTTGCTTTTAGTACCTGCCATGACCCCAAATCACTGAGCAACAAATGTATTTCATTAAATTAAATTAAATTTTATCACATTAAATCACATTATTCTGCAATATTTGGTCTGCTTTCATGCATTCAGACTGCCCTGTTACTACTTTTCCATGGTCGCAATGTCCTGGTGAAACTTCAGCAGTCAGGCAGCAGCCATATGTTGTAAGCATGTTATCAGACAGCTCAGTGTAATTTGGGGCCCTGTAGCTGCCAAAAAAAAAATCTCAACAGTCTTTCAACAACAGTTCAGTGTTGGACATTGTCATTGTGTAACTGGTCAGCTTTCAGGCTTAATTTTGACATTAAGACACTATTTATGCAGCTCATGCTTACAAGCCAACTCCCTGAAGAATCCTTCAATGTCAGTGCACAACCTACATAAAGAAGTGTGTAAAATGTTCTTAAAGGTCCCAAAGATAGAAATGCATGTGTCTGGTAACTCCATCCTTTCAATCTTGAGTTTTTGACAAATTTTCACCCTGAGCAGGTCACTTATTTGGCTCTGGATCAGAGTTGTAGGCTATTCCACGTCTGGATAATGTGTTGTGGTGTCATCGTCTCCCTCATCTAGGCTCTGTGTATCTGGTGGCTTTGGTTCTGAACTCCATTTAGAAGTCAGATACATTGGTAAGACAGAAGTAACAGTCCATCACGTGATCTATCAGTTCGTACCATATAATTGGGACTTCTGAGTACCTCTGAGCCACGTTCTAAGGTCGACTACGAATGTTGCACAACAAATGTGAGTAGCCACACGTTTGTATTGGTAATTAATTTAATATTCAGAGGAGAGTGCATGTCTAGGCATGCATGGACTGACCAAAACAACATGCTCTGTGGGCAGTATATTGGTGGATCTGAATATGAATATGAAATGATAAAAAATAGGTTATGTATAAAAAAAGTGATAGGAAAATGTTAGTGTTAAGGTATGTGATCAGCAGCCCAAATCCATAAAATGCACCCATAAGTGTTCAGGAAGCATAAGCTTTGTTGTCCAGAAGCGATATTTACATTAAGGCTTTTCTTACACATGTAAAGTTTACATTTTAAAATCTTAAAATTTTGCCAGTGCAATCAGTTCTGAAAATATGAAATGCTTCTTGTAAGGTTTCACAGACAGATGGGGCTAGATGTAAAATGCTGTAAAAATGCTTCAGCTTGCATTTTCCTCTAATTCGATACAATGTTATTCATTAGTCTTGTTTTCATCTAATTAGCATAATCATTTGAGGGAAAAGTTCAATCTTAGAAAAAATAATTTTGATACATTTTAGAATGTATTAGTATTTGGTATGTCCCCATTTAGCTCTAATTTTGCCCGTGTGATGCTACTTAATGCTTGGCTTCTCTGTCTTCATGTACCCCCAAAAATGCTCGATGGAGGTTTAGTCAGGTGACTGTGGTGAAAGTGTGGATGAAAGCCATTTCACCAGTGGCCTCTCTTTATGTTCAATATAATTTTGTTTCCTGCATAGTTTAGACCAGACGTTTTTGTATAACTGACATGTTTACTTGAATCAAAAGGTATCACCACATATAATTTGGGTTTTGGACCAGTGCACACATATATATATATATATTTTCAATAGAGTTCCTTGTGAGTGTAGAGAAAAGATAGGTTTATGTTTTGAACGTGTCCCGGAAGGATAATAGGATTTTTGTATTTCAGGCAGCTGAACAGCACACAAGGAGAGATTAGAGTCGGACCAAGTCACCAGGTGGGTTTAAAATAGCTTTCTCGCCTGATGCTCTCATTATGTCTTATTGCAGCAAGTTTATAAAGTCAGCACAACCCAGTGTTTTAAATTATAGCACAGTTATGCTTCACTTAACATCCACAATACATGCTACACAAAATGCAAACAGGACCATGTCCATACACCATATTATGTACTGTAGTGTACCAGGTATCGGTAAATAGCCAAGCTACTCCAGGGTTTCCCATACATTGATCTGTTTAGAATCCGCATTGAGTTAACATATTGATTTTCGATTTATTTTTTACTATTTAAGATGAGTAAATGAATTACACTGTGTAGATGCATGCAGCATAGTTATTCCCTCCTCATCCTGTACTTAACTTACCTTTAACTTTCTGTACTGGAGGCTGAACGTCATAATAACAAGTATTGTGCTAAACTGTTGTGCGGACTTCGAATATATATGTAAACAGATGTTGTTTGAACGAGCGTTTTGTGGGTGCATACCTTAACTATGGTCTTAATAAGTGACTTACAGTGATTGTCTATACATTATTTGTTATTGTTTTTTTTTTTTTATATTAACAAATGTATCTGTGTGACTTCACTTGCATGCTGGCAGTCATGTGACTGAAAGTTTACGGTTCTGTTTGCCTGCACATGTACAGGCTAAGCTCCCTGAGCTGCAGACACTTTCTGCACCAGCTGCAGACTCGGTAACCGAGAAAGAGGAACTAGTGTGGACGCCAGGAGTCAATGACTGCGACCTGCTCATGTATTTGCGGGCTGCCAGGTTAGTAGCTACTGGCTTTGAACAAAATCTTCACTCTTAAATGTAAGTCAGAAGTTTATAATGCTTTGAATATTGGATGCTTTGGATCAGTCTGTTTAAGAATTATCCTGAAATTTATAGAGCTGATGTATTTTTAGGAGTATGGCAGCGTTTGCAGGTATGTGTGATGGAGGTTCAACTGAGGATGGCTGTCTTGCAGCCTCCCGTGATGACACCACGTTGAATGCTTTAAACACGGTCAGTTTTCTTTGTTGTCTATAATTATATTGTCTTAAACTCTTGTGAAAGCCTATTTCTTTCCATGGTCCTGAGAAAGCAGCGGTTACTTGGGTCTAATGTTAGATTTGGAGTTTATGTGAGCCTAAAGTGCTACTATATTCTGCAAACTGTGATCACTAGAGAATTTTCTTTTCCAGTAATGATCCTCCTCACTGTGCGTGGGAGTTAAATGTACTTCTCCCAGGCAGCTTCATTACTGCTATGGTTGTTTTAAACATCTTCATGATCTAACAGTGGTGATTGGCATTTTCAGGTGTTTAGCTCATTTACAGCTAAAGATTTATTTATTGTAAGACAACACGCTTGTCTATTGTTTTTGTTTTTTGTATTGTTCTTATATATATTTGGCTAAAAAGTGCTTAATTGTGACATGTTTGCTTTAACCAATTATTTGTCATGTGTTTACCTAGATTTCAGTGGTAGTGGCTTTGGCCCTAAACCTTTTTATCCAGACATTAATCATGAGATAAATGTATAAATGTATACTGGTGTTTAAACTGTTGACTGAACTCATGGCATGGCAAAGACAGCAAAACATTTGTCCTAGCAAATACACTGTGCTGAACCTTTTTCATGCATGGATGTATCAAAAGCTATGTGCAGTTGGAAATTGTAATGAAGTATGTAATGGCTGTTGTTCTGCTCCAGCTCCATGAAAGTCAGTATGATGCGGCCAAAGCTCTTCAGTGCCTGGTGAAGAAACCTGTTCCTAAACTCATTGAGAAATGTTGGTCAGAGGATGAAGTGGTGAGGAACTTTTAACTTCCATTTTTGTAGGGAATTTCCCCTGTGCAGGCCCTCTTCACAAACACAACGCCTATTAAAATGTTTCTTTCTACCCCTGTGTTCTTCTTGTAGAAACGATTCATCAAAGGTCTCAGGCAGTATGGTAAAAATTTCTTTAGGATTCGCAAAGAACTGCTCCCCAGTAAGAAAACGGTAGGAAGAACTAAGCTTTCGTACCGACTTGCTTTAAACGTGCCTTGCTCAATGTCGTCTGAACTTTTGCAGTGTTCTTCCGTATATTACAGGGTGAGCTGATTACCTTTTACTACTACTGGAAGAAAACTCCCGAAGCTGTGGGCTCACGAGCTCAGCGCCAGCACCGCAGGCAGCCTGTCTCTCGCAAGGTCAAAACTCGCAACGCCGTGGCTGCCTCAAACACCAACTCTCGCACCTCATCAAGTGAGTTCTGCAGTGCAAGTAGCACGTGGCATTTTGATGTGCTATGTCTACTGAGGGTTAACAGTCAATAAATCTTTCACTGGAGCTCTCCTAATACCTGTGGTTTCTTTCACATACTCTGTAGTGGAACTCAGTTCAGCCAGCGAAGATGATCTGGACAGCGAGGACAGTGAGCAGGGCGGCAAAAGTCAAGCTTGCACACACTGTCTAACCACCAGTAAGTACATCTTTTCTCCCGACAACAGCTGATTTAAATTAGAATTACGTGTGCCACGTAATCACAACCTACAATAAAAAGAGCAAGCAGAGCATCCTCTTTTACTCCGCAATGTTGGGGTGAGGGAAGGTTGAGTTATATCTGGTGGCCGTTTAGATTGTATGCCAGAACTATACTGCTCACAAAAATTGTGAAATACTCCAAGATGAAATATCCCCAAAGCAGTGTAATTTGTCTCACGCAGTTATGCACCCCAGTGACAGTAAACAAGTCACCTGACTTTAGTTTAAACCTGGGTCAGGAACTGCTAGCTAGGAGTTTCCAGCAGCTGGCACTTACGTGTGCGGCACAGGGGAGCTTTGATCCCCCAACCAGCCTCACCTCCCTCAGACACAGCTAGTCATGTGCTCATGTGAATCCCGACCTGGCTAGAGCATATCGTCAGAAATCAAGTCCAGGGCAGCATGGCAGGATATCAAGTTAGAATGAAATCAAGTCATCTGCAATAATATTTTACTCATTCATGTTCATACCCACTCGATCCATTTGAGGCTTGTGAGAGCCAAGGCCCAGCTGGCAGCACAGGATGCAAGGCAGGAAGGACACCAATCGAATAGGAACACACAGAAACATCCAGGAGCACAAAGTTATTCATTTTGTAAAAACATTTTTTGGTTTATTCCTTCAGATTAGACTAAAAAAAAAAATTAGAATTTTCAGCAAAGTAGGGGACCAGAAACTACAGCTTGTTTAACATTGTAAATGTTCCCTCAAAATAACTTAACACGCAGCCATTAATATCTAAACCGCTAGCAACAGAAGTAATTACAGTCCTAAATGAAAATGGCCAAATTGTGCGCAATTAGCCATTTCCCTCCCCAGTATCATATGACTTGTTAGTGTTGCAAGGTCTGAGCTATGAATGGGGAGCAAGTGTGTTAAATGTATCACTCCCACACTCTCTCATACTGGACACTAATGACACTTCATGGCAAATAATTCTCTTGAGGATCTTAAAAAAGAGTTTGCTCAACAAGATTGCATGATCTACAAGATGGCTATAAGAAGATAGCTAGCACCCTGAAATTAAGCTGCAGCACGGTGGCCAAGATCATACAGCGGTTTAACAGGACAGGTTCCACTCAGAACAGGCCACTCCATGGCTAAAGAGGTCGAGTGCACGTGCTTAGCGCAATATCCAGAGTTTGGTTTTTGAGAATAGATGTAGGAGTGCTGCCAGCATTGCTGCAGAAGTTAAAGGGGTGGGGGGTCAGCCTGCCACTGCTCAGATCACACTGTACTCTTTTGTTGGCAGCAATTTAGATATTAATGGCTATGTGTGGAGTTATTTTGGAGGTACAGCAAATTTTGCACTGTTATACAAGCTGTAGACTAAATACAGTACATTGTATCATGAGTGTCATATCTTCAGTATTGTCCCATGAAAATATATAATAAAATCGTTTTTAAAATGGGAGGGGTGTATAATATGTATGTAATTATGTAGATGTACTTCTATCTAAATTACATACATTAAGTCTTGCTTTGTTTTAATCAATTCATTTATGTCCAGTTACCAGATAAATGTGCTAAACCACATATCTTATACAAAAGTAGCTGAAAGTAATACACACAAACATGAAACTTGAAAATAAAAGTAATGCATCAACTTAGAAGTGAGCTTAGAACAGCTCAGATGTTTATTGGATAGATGTTGAATGGCACATACCTGTAATGACATGAAGAAATGATAAAAAACTAAGGATATTTATGACTATAGATATATATGAAGATATATATGACTGACTGTTAACACATTCCCAGGCTCTAAAGACTATCATCATGGAGGCCGTGACAATGTCCTATTGTGCTCTGGTTGCCACTCCTACTTCAACAAGCACAGACGACTGCCTCCTGTGTCCAAGCCAGCTGACCCGGCCTACCTGTTCAAACCTGTGCGAGAGGAGAATGAAGGAGTCGGTGCTCGCCAGGGAATGAAGACACGCCGCAGCAGAGCGCCCGTGAGCTCAGTCCTACAACTAAATTCATACACACAGAGATTAGTTACAGCGTATAAGTACAAATGTAAACCTATTAATCCGTGCCAAAACTGAAGTTACATTTACGTCATTTAGCAGACGCCCTTATCCAGAGTGACTTACCATTAATGCAGTCTTACAATCCAAGCAATTGGTAGTTAAGGGTCTTGCTCAGGGACCCGACTGTGGCAGAGGTGGGATTCGAACCCTGGACCTTCTTGTCAATAGTCCAGTACCTTAACTAAACCACCACAGTCCCAAGTTAGTCAAGCAGCAACCTTTAGTAAATTTGGCAGTTGGCAGGTAACTGCACGATGGTCTTACATAATATGGTTATTAGTGATGGAGAGATAAGTGAATGTATCAGTTTAAAAGAATGACTTCCTATAAGTAATACACTGTCTTTATAGATAATGGGTATGATTATTTGCTCTGATACACTAGCCCACCGCCACAATTGTGTGTGTGTGTGTGTGTGTGTGTGTGTGTGTGTGTGTGTGTGGGAGGGGGTTACGTTTATTCAGAGTCTTCTGCTTTTTTTATGTCACTCATGCCATTATGTTATGATAATAGAAATTTTGACCCTTAGAAAGGAATGATTATGCCTTCTGTGCTTCTAGCTGTCCTCTCTGAGAAGTGGGCGGAATCGACGGACAGGAAGTCCTGATAGGGGGCAGTCTCCCTCGAACGATGACACCCGGGCTATTGGTCATGCTCCCAGAAATGGTTCTGCTATGGCAACCAGGGCATCTAGTGCTGATACCAAAGCTGGTGTGAACGCCAAAGCTGGCAAGGTATTGTTGTATTTTCTGTTTTTTTTTCAGTTTTACACACATACACATCTGAATGTTCCTTTTCCCCCCTAACTGAGACGTACGTGTACTATTTTTTTTGTTACCTAAATTACACATGCATGTTATAGGTTATTATTCAACAGTTATTTTTTCATATCGTGGTCCTTAATTCTTTTTCAGAAGATAAAAGTGGAGACATCCTTAAAGGGTGTTAAGAGACAGAGAGAGACTGCTGCTGCAGACACAGAAGAACCAGAATCAAAAAGCATAAAAAGGCCCAAAAACCAGGTAAAGATACATTTCTTGATTAACGAAAAAAGTTGCTGGTGTTGCTCCAAGACTGATTCTAGCATGTGTAGAGAACCTTTATATGTTGTTTTTGTATAGCTTTTGTGTCTAGAAAATGTGTTAAAACGCCCTTGCTGCCCGAGACAAACATTGAAGGGGGTGGCACGAGAATGTAGCAAGAAGGCTTGCATACCTCAATTTTCAATAGGACAGCGAAATATGACTTTCTGAAACAGTTGTCTGCAAGTTTACCCACATGTCTTCCAAGACCTAAATAAATCAAAAGTGAAAGCTAGCCCATACAAAGCTCCTTACTTCCTTGTTCCTTCCGAACAATTAGGAGAATCAGGATTGGGGATGCGAAAATATAGAACTATGTAGGTTAATTGATCTGCCTGTCTCCACATTGACTTTGTCAATTGCTTGTATGAAAGCAGAATTGACTTAACTACTCTGGTATAATTACTTATTCTCAGTGGTGTATTGCAGTAGGATGCTGTATAGTAGCATGATTTTATTTAAATTCTATTAGAATTTGATAGAGAAATGCAGAAGCTGGGAAACGGCAGGGTCAGAAGGCCAGGGTTTAATGTCCGTTTCCAATGGTGTTTATGGAAAAGCCCCAGCCATTGTGGGTTTACTCAAGCTTCCACTCCCAATCCTGTAGAAATGATGACAGGTGAGGGATGTCACGAAGGTCATCCGGTGTAAAAACCTGTGCCTAATCTAATATGCAGATGGTCTCCTGTGGCGACTTTTAATGGTAGGAGCTAAAGTAGATTTTTTTGTAGAGTTTGGTAGAAAAAAATCAGTTCTGCTTTATTCATTCAGGAGAGTCAAGACTCGCAGTCTGAAGGTGAGGGTGAAGGTGAAAGCTCGGACAGCCGCAGTGCTAACGACGATGGTAGCAGTGATGCGAAAGACATAGATCAAGACAATCGCAGCTCCTCGCCAAGCCTTGCCAGCCCGATTCCAGCCAATGAGAGTGATTTAGACTCACCTGTCCCTCCACCCCCTTCCGGACCACAAAGCCAGTCACAGCAGTCTGTTACCACAGCGACACATGCTACTTTGTCCCTCCCTCAAACACCACCTTCTCTCCCATCTCAGCGTTCACCATCGAATGTTGCTTCCCCTGGTGTTTCCACCATTACCACCACCTCCACCATCACAACTTCAAGAGTCGTCGTACCTGTCGATGCACCCCAGGAGGACGCATCCATTATAACTCAGAGGAGGAGTCAAAGGGCACCAGAACCTCCTCCAGTTTCCCATCCTCCTTCTTTCCAAGGAGGTCTAGCAGGACATGGACAGGGCCAGGCTTTTCCACCTCATTACCATCAGAACCTGAATCAACTCCCGAACCATTCACCCAATACCCACCCTGCTCCCGGCTTTGGCCCTAAACCTGTGCAATCACAGCGTGAGTGCCCTCATCCTCTTGTACCGCCAACATCCACATCTCAAATCAAACCTCCTCCAACAACCCCTATCCCCTCCTCTCCCAAACCGATTCCTGCTATTCCCGGTCCACCTACATTCTTACAGGTCCACCACAATCTGCCTCCACCTCCTGCCCTAAAGCCTCTGGCTTCTTTACCTGCTCAACACCTGCCCTGCTCCCAACCTCCTCCATTGCACATCATGCCCCAACCTCATTCCCATTCTCAGCCTCAACCACCCACACTGACATCATCCCAGAGTCAGCAGGCCAAAAATCATCTTACTAGCTCCACTCCAACAACAGCTTCTGCTCAGCCTTCGTTGTCACAGAGCAGGCCCACATTTGAATCCACCACTCCATATCCTCTGACATCCTCAGCAGCTGTCTCAGGTCCACAGCCATCTTCTTCCTCTGCATCAAATGTTCCTACTGGACAAGCAATTATGACCATCAAACAGGAGCCTGTAGATGAAGATGAGAATTGTGAAAGCCCACCACCTCCTCCACGCAGGACTCCTTCACCTGAACCCACTGTGGTCAATATCCCCAGCCATGCAAGCCAGTCAGCCAGGTATTTGTAAATTCTGTTGTAACAGGGGTTTGTACAGCTAACTACATTTAGTTGACCTTTATGAATGAGTTATATCAAGTCAATAAAACAAATTGTTGCAGCAAACTCGGTCAACAGTTCTATAAAACTTGATGATTAGGACACACTTGCATGTAACATGGTGACCTGTGTGCGATATACAGCATGCTGTTGAGACAGTACTCTAAGTCATGGCAACAATATAAGCTCAAGTCAAGTTAGATAAAGTTAAAACTATTTATACAGGGCTTTTTACAATGTTTTTATATTGTCTCAAAGCAGTTTAACAGAATCCGAGAGTAACAGACCAAAACCCTCGTTGAGCAAGATCAATGGTGGCCATAAAAACTCCCTTAAAATTACAAGAAGAAACCTTTAGAGGTCCCAGATTCAGCATCCTCTTTGGGTGACCTGGCGGATAATTTAAATAAATTAGTTTTACACAAGTCATAGATCATATATAAAAATGGTGAATAGCAAATAATAAAATATCCCCTCATTTTTGTGAGCTGTGTATATGTATGTATGTATGTATGTATGTATGTATGTATATCTATAACAGGAGTTCTTCAGTATTTAGTCCAGCCTTTGTTATTGTCCGTATGTAGATCTTGACAATTTGGTGAAAAACACGCCAGATTTTCTTCACATCTAGCCGTAGCAGCATTGTTGGCACGGCAGTCTCCTCTGGCAGCATTCAACCTTGGGTGAACCCCGGAATAAAACAACAGGAAACATAGTTAACGTGAAAAGACTAATGAAAATAAATTATAAATAAAGTAAATAAATTAATTACATAAATTCTAGACTTGAACATTGAGACTGCCCGAGTCCCGAACAGAGGCAGGTAGATTATTCCAAAATATTGTGGCGGTCCTGACCATTAGCAAATTGCACCACAATTGTAGAACTGCAAAATGCTTCTGATGATGTGGTCCGTAGAACTGACACAGAGGACAATGAGTTTAGAAACACAGAGGTGTACCTAATAAAGTGACCGGAAAGAGAGTATACATCATGATGTTATGCTTATTACATTAAAGTTCCACCAACAGGAAAGGCAATTTAATTAATTAAACCTCATTAACTGTAGCTTAATTATTTAACAGTTGACAGGGCTGACAGGTTCCATATGGTCAACAGGTTCATCAAACGTCTAAACAGAGGCTACAACTCCTGCTCTCGCACAGACCTCTACTTTACCCCTCTCGCTAACTCGAAACTTGCCAAGAAACGGGAGGAGGCTGCGGAACGACTCAGGAGAGAAGCAGAGCAAAGCACTCGTCAAAGTCGAGAGAGAGAGAGGGAGCGTGAAAGGGAGAGGGAAAGAGAACGAGAAAGAGATTCAGACAAGGCTTCTGTAAGTGTCTGTTGTAATGTTTCTTTACATGTCTAAGTACTTGTTGAATTTGCATCATGTTTAGAAATACATTACTCACACTGGGGTTTATTTACCATAATATAATATGTTGTGACTGCACAATCTGCTCTGTGTGTTCAAAATGTTTAGTCATTTCACTTTTTTTCACCAATTTTCTGTATTGACTTCTAACTTTTGAAACTGCAGCGAGCCTCCAGTTCCTCCCACGATAGCCGTGTTGCTGATCTCTCCTTGGCTGGGCCCATGTCACAGGGCAGGTCATCATTTGAGGCCCCGCCCCCTGCTGCAGTGGCTGCTGTACCCCCATACCTCGGTCCCGACACTCCAGCCTTGCGGACGCTCAGCGAATATGCTCGGCCTCACGTCTTGTCACCAGGCACCCACCACCGAAGTGGCCACCCCTTCTTCACACCCCTGGGGCCAGCTGATCACCTGCTAGCCTATCACATGCAGGGCCTGTATGCAACTGACCCTGCCCTCCGTGAGCTGAGAGAGCGCGAGATCCGTGAGAGGATGAAGCCTGGCTTTGAGCTGAAAGCAGCAGAGTTGGAGGCGCCGCTGCATCCGGCTCACAATCCTTTAGAACATTTAGGCCGTCATGGAGCCCTGGCACTGCAGCACCCGTTCGGGCCATACCACCCAGCCATGGAGCGCAACATGGTACGGCCTGAGTTAACATATGCTGAGCGGCTGACTGCCGAACGACTGCACGCTGAGAGAATGGCAGCGTCTGCTGTGGCTGGAGACCCTGTGGCCAGACTTCAGATGCTCAACGTCACACCACATCACCACCAGCACTCACACATTCACTCACACCTCCATCTGCACCAGCAGGACCCGCTAAATCAAGGTGAGGATCTGATTAGAATGCCAAATTGCAGCCCCAAACATACATCACTGAAGATGTGGGCCGTTTTATTAGGTACACTATAGTCATTTTTTTTGTAGATCTCCAGATATTCTGTAATCATTCTACAGGTATTCTACAATAATTATTTGTAGTTCTACAGTAACAAACTGTTGTCCATCTGTTTTTGTTTTTTTTTTCTACGTGCTTTCTGAGTCTCCTTTACTTTGTTCTACAAGTGTCAGGACCCCAACAGGTGCTATTTAGGAGGACCATTCTCAGCTCTGTAATGACACTGATGTGGTGTTGGTGTGTGTTTTGCTGGTATGATTGGCTCAGACACAGCAGTCACCGGACATTTCCGGATAGTGGACGATTGTGAGTCCTACAGTGACGCGGAGGTGTTCAAAAACCTCCAGCAGCACTCTTGTGTCTTATCCACTCATACTGGAACAGCACACACCAACACACCACCAACATGCCAGTGTCACTTCAGTGCTGAGAATGAAACCCCACCCAAATAGTGCATGGTCTGTGGTGGCCCTGATCATTAGAGAAACAGACTACAATACAGTCTGTAATTGTGGAACTCTAAAGCACGTCTATTAGATGATTAGATGATCAGTACAAAATGTTTTAATAAGAGGTACTATTGATACAGTCTGAACACTTCTATTACAAAGCAATGTTTAACGATATTTACATGATAATGTTATTCAGTTGCCATACCTTGTTGGTAAGTAATATTAATGTTTGTAATATTTGCTTTTGTCAGGTTCTGGACCTCATCCTATGGTGGAGCCTCTAGCTGCCGGACCTCCACTTGCGAGATTTCCCTACCCACCAGGTGCTCTTCCCAATCCTCTGCTCAGCGAGCTGCCTCATGAGCATGAAATGCTTCGACACCCTCTTTTCGGTGGGTCTGCTACTACTGATTATCGCACTATAGATGATTTCTGTTATATCTAATCATGTAACTCGTACCGTTGTTTGTTCCCTTATTATTAATATCGATTTTGTTCGGAACAGCATTCCCAAGAGAATTACCAGGACCGCTGGGTCCCATGTCAGCTGCTCATCAGCTGCAGGCAATGCAGGCTCAGTCAGCAGAGCTACAGAGACTTGCTCTAGAGCAGCAGTGGCTGCATGGACACGCACACCTGCACAGCGCTCCACTCCCAAGCCAAGAAGACTACTATAGGTGAGCAAGCACTATGAACTTAGCATTATGTAGATGCCAGTGATATGTACTTTGTTTTGAATTGTTTACAGGTATTACAAGTATTACCGCTGTTGAACATATGGTTGCAAAGCCGATGTCACAGGATACACCATAACAGCTGTTTGCGATTTTCTTGACCGATTTGAGTTTTGTTTTTTTTTTTTTAAATATGACTGGCCACAATATGGATTTTTTTTCCTGTCCAAGAAGTATAAATGACAGCATACATATAACTGTTTACTTGTCTTGTAATTGAAACTTCTATTATCAAAAAGAAAGATGGCAGCAGATGCTGGCTTGCCTGGCTCTCTGCACTCTCAATAGATTTTGCGTTAGCTTTGTCAAATGCCACATATTCAGTGTCATATTGAGTGTTTTCAGAGTTCTTTAGTCAAGTATACTGCAAACAGCACACACATACTATGAAGAATTAGAAGGCCGAAGACATGGTTGTAACCTAAATAACACCAAATCATTGTTCCCTCACTAATAGCGTGCTACATAGGAAGTGACTCTTAAGTGAACTTTGGTGCACAACTAAAATCGAACACGTTACCACAGTTTAGGTGTGTTTAAAAGAGAACTGAATTGAGAAATGAATGTTAGAGAAAGCAGTGTGTTTTTCATGTGTGGATGTGTTTGCGTGGCTGTACTTATGCTGCTGTCCTGAAGCAGAGGAGACTCACTCAGAGAGAGAGAGAGAGTTGTTTCTCTCACACGCAGGCAGTCTTGGCGATCCTTTTCTGTGGTGGAGAAACTATGGTTTGTACCAAAACAATCGCCAGATTGCTACCCGCTTTTTTGAGAATAACTCGCTAACGGGGTCTTAAAAGTCACTACATTAAGTGACAAAATCATTATAGTGGCAACATGGCAGCAGCTGTCCTTGATTGGAAAGTTGCACCCAACACAAACTGAAGGGCAAAAAAGCAGCTCCACCTTCCTCTCTCCACACTACACAGCTGTAATTGTCCAAAAATAGCATGCTGTGAGCAGGAACTATTGGGGGCGACATTTTCAAATTATGCCTTTCATTTAAAAAGAGCAAGGGCTTCTTTCCTCAGTATTTTCACCATGTGCCATGTTGTTTGTATTCAATTCAATTTACTAAATAGATGTGATTGATGTTTGTTTGAAATGTGTTTTTTTTAATATATATGTTCATATATTATCTATTCAACAGCCGTCTAAAGAAAGAGGGAGACAAGCAGCCCTGAAATGATGCTTATACACTGTGGACTGTGGAGTGATCTCTGTATTCAGGGTAGTACCTGTGTTTTTGTTTTTTTTTCTCTGCAGACAACCCTGTACAGAATCGTTTTTTCAGCACTTAATGGTTTGCCCTACTTTTATGGTATTCTATGAAATTACTAGGTTTTTTCAAGCACATATTTTTGTTGCATGAATATTACATAGCAGTACTACTGTTAAAAATGACATCTAATGTAACTTTGTTACTGTGCTTAAGCACTAGATTTTATTTAGTATTTGAGAGGTACTGTCTGTATCCTGAATATCCTCGACATGGCATAAAGTTGAAAACTTTATTGAATTATATTCTCTATAATATTGTACATAGTATATGTATCAAATAATATATTACACATGTAAATGAGTGTTTTACTGGTGGATTTGGACACAAGATCAAATTAATACGTGTACAGAAAGTGCATGCTTTCAATGCTGTATCATATAGTCTTTCATTATGCTTCTCTTTGAAGGTATTGTTGAGAGGAAATTATAACACAGTAGAGGCAGAATATGTTAAGCACTGTTTATTACAATACAAATGAAACTGTATTAATATCAAATCATTCAAATCACTTCACTGACACCATATTGTATGTCACGGAATATAGTATTATGTCTAATTAACAATATAAAGTTAGCTGTGTCCACAAAGTGGAGTGTCATTCTTTGTTTGTGCTCAAATTTGACATTAAGAACATAAAAGGATTTTAAAAATTATGACTATCAAAATTTTGCTTTCTATATTCAACAGCCAATATTCTTTAACTTTATTAAGTATATATTATATGTTTGTGTCTTTTGATCATGATTCAGCCCATGTATGATAGTGTACATTATAATGCGTGTTGGCTTTTTATTTACGCTTTTCCATTTTTAGCAATGAATGAATTCAAAACAAAGTAAATGTATACATATAAAATAGGCGCTTCCAAGATGTTGAGCCTTGAGTGAAAGTAAATTTCTCAATTATCCCATAAAAGTTTTGGCCATGATTTTGCACTTCATGCATTCTTCTAATTGTGCAACCACTTTAATTTGACCTCATATAGCCACAAAACCAATAAACATAATTGCTCCCCTGTAGCTTTTTTTCCTGGTTAATTATCAAATGTTATATCTACTGATATCTACATGATCAGTCCATGTGTGTACAGGTGTAGTTGATGAATATATGAATTGTATTCTATGAAACTGCACGTCATTCCTCAAAGTCAAGTTAACAACTGTGAAAATATTCTAAAAATGTCTGTTATTTCTTATGGCCACTACAACAGACTTGGCTTATTCTTTGAAAAATCCTCCAGTTTAAAGTAAAAAAGTCTTTATTGCTGTTGCCTATATATATTTGAGACAAAAACAGGAGACTTCCTCATAGGAAATGTAGTAGTAAAAAGTTCAAACCATCAAACCAAAGTGTCCTGTGAAAAATTTCTGATTTACATGTATTATTGTTGATATTATTATATTTGACAGAATATATACTCATACACAACTATAAACCACTTACATGTTCTTTAGCACATCTTAAGTTGAAAATATTTTTGACGTTTCTTATAGTTCTGACTTACCGGCACTCTTCTGGTCCATATCAACGTAATATCTAAAGCAATACCTGTCTTTTATCTGAATAAATGTTGGTGTTAACAATAAAGTGAATTATAGAAATGTTATTTGTATGCTGTCTTTTTAAATAATGGCAACTTAAAAAAAAAATATTTGCCCCAATTCTTCAAAAGAAATTAACCTTTTAGTTTACACTGGCCCCGTATAAAAACTTGGAAAGAATGGACATCATAGATCATCGGTTACTTCCTCTTTCTCATATTTCCTCAAGTACTGGATGGCTGAGAATGCACTCACATTTGCCAGCAGAACTGAAAAGAAAATTGGCATGATAATCCATGAATATGGGTTCTGATAAGACTTACATTGCTATATTCATCCTGCCCAAGTAATTGTGTTCATGGAGCCTCTATTACACAAACCTGCTTTCCACATGTTTGTAGATTGTGGATTAGATGATTTCAGAACCCAGGAAGCAAAGGCAATACAAGCCAGACACATATCTGCTTGTTTTACAGAAAAGCAAGTGTCTTCTCTTTCTGAAAGACAAATATTGAAAATGTGGTTTGTTTTATACATTTTTTTCCATAGTCTAAAAAAAAATCATGACGGATGAACAGCTTTCGTAATACATTTTTGTCAGTTGATTCCTTAATATTCATACCTTTTTAATGTTTATTTAAATTACATTGGCATATTTCAATAAGGTCATATTTAAAAGAAAACAAAACCAACATGGATTTACTGTATACTATAGTGGAACTTTAATTGAGTGTTGTTATAATGGCATAATTAAATGATTTTATTGAGGAGACTCAATATGTTATGAATCCAATAGCAATAACTACAATTTCATAAATGACTAGATTTCAGAAACTGGTAGTTTTGAGTTTAAAGAAGTATTAAAGTTGTATTAAATGTTAATATTAACATTTAAGATGCAATGAAGCAAACATGCAACCATATTGTAGCCATTGAGATAACCATATATACATATATATATATATATATAAACAGTAAAGTATAAAGTCACTATTGCTTTTTTTAAGTATTAAATTTAAAGTCTTACAGAGCCAAAACAATTGTCTCTATGACGGACTCTGGATTATAATTGAAAAAAGCTATTCAACTCGAACTTTCAGATTAGGCTATGATCACAATAATTCTGCATTGAATTATAGAATAAGAATAATTATTGTCACACTAATCCACCGCTGCAGTGACTCAAGTTTTACTTTCTGGCAGAGTTTGGGACATTTAGACACTGTGTGGCTGTATCTGAGGGAGGGGGTGGTTGAATTATCATCCACATCACTGCTACAGCATTCCCTATCAGCTCTGTTATGGACTGGCATAATGCCGAGAGCTGGTTTATTCCCCACCTCGTGTTATTTAGGATACTCACTGGACCATGAAAAAGCATTAGCATAAAGCAAAAACTAATCTAATGACTGATAGGCTAATGTAAGCATATCTATTTGCCATTTATTTGCCTTAAAATATTCAGATTTCTGAAAGTTCTATACAGTTCTATAAACATTGTAACAAATATGAAATATTTCTTACTTGAGATCAGTACATTATGGTGAGTCTCTTCTTGCTGCTCTGGAAACTGTTGAAGAGCTGTGATCCCTGAATGCATTTGAGGTATAATTTGTTGAGCTTCAGAGACATATGATGTTGCCTTTTTTGCTTCTTTTGGGAGAATCCAAGAGCTAAATTTCTGGCACCAGACACTCTCCCTTACCATAAACATCATTCTTCTCGGAGAGATAAAGCTCCACCAGTTGCTTTTTTGGCTTGTGAAACAGCACACGTTTGACATTTCTGATAAACTCGTTGACATTTTTAGCCGACGGCTGAAGGGAGTTACGATCCTTAATGGAGAGTTATTATTTTCAGTGTCTATCTCAATTCCATCGTTTACTCCAGGGATTACCAGATCTCTCACCACAGAGCCTGAGGTGGAATAGATAGGGACAGTCTCACCTTGCATTGTAGGAAAGAAAAGATTTCCATCTTCAAAATCTGAGAGGAAGTCATCATAGGTTTCATGCTCAGTCAAGCTGTGTGTGTAGGGAAATGAAACAATGGAGCAGGAGGGTATGTCTGGGTAAAATGTCTTTATCATATCGTCATCAATATCGTTAGCCAAAATCTCCGAAAAAGTTAGAGAGCACTGATCATCTAGTACATCGCCAACTGCTACCACTGGGGAACGAGTTCTCTTTATGCTGTTCACTTCATATTGTCCATTACTGTCCAGTTCAGATGTAAGAAATACATTTCTATACACGTCTTCCTCTATAGCTGGACTACAATATTGCATGACTCCTTCCTGAGGACACAACTTAAAGTCTACTGATGCACTTTCACTGTTCATTGAAGCTAGCTTAAGTTCTTGTTCTGGGACATAGTTGGGCTCAGAACTTTCAGTCTGTTTGACATTTTGAGGCTCGGGGCTAGAGTTTGTGCTTTGGTTCAGTATTTGAAGATACTCCTCATCAAAGTCAGAAAAATTGGAGAATTCACAGCTTGAACGGTCTGGTTTAGAGTCGTCTACCTGTGTGAAATAGTCAGAGTCTGCAGTGTCATCCATCAAACTGTCTTGTATATTCCTATTATTAGAACCTAGGAGGCCTTTGTCCTTCATACAGGCATCAATCTCCCCAGGACTAACGGTTCCACTGGATGGAGACCCACTATGCGTTGATCTCAGATGTAAAATGCTATTTATTGTCAACTTTTCCATTTCATCCCAAAAGGATGAGAGTGCATATACTGGACATGTTGAACCTATAGCTGCTTCCAGGACTTCATTAGGTGGTTCCTGATTCTGTGTATCAAGTTGAAATGAAAATGTATCTCCTGTTTGCGAATAGTTTGAGAGTTCTTGTTCATGCATTTGTTCTGAAGAATGAGTGCATGAACAGGCCTTTAGATTGAATTTTGAAGCATCTTCTAACGTGTTATTAAAAATATTTGCATTGCTTTCAAAGTTAAACGTACAACCCACAACATTTTTAGTGGTACGCGATGG
The DNA here is from genome assembly GCA_034779995.1 of Parotocinclus haroldoi. Classification (NCBI taxonomy): domain Eukaryota; kingdom Metazoa; phylum Chordata; class Actinopteri; order Siluriformes; family Loricariidae; genus Parotocinclus; species Parotocinclus haroldoi. The sequence goes on from JAUZST010096413.1 coordinate 30,205, forward strand.
TGTTTCAGAAGTATGAACTATTTTTGGAACTGGCTCATCTCCAATTTTTTGAACACTGGATAAAAATGGGCCTTCATGAACATCATCTATTTTTGAATATATACATTCACAATTTGTTTGGAGCAGTTGCTCGGGTTCAACCTGTGAATTAGGAGCTTTAGTTTTTTCTTCTTGTTCTGCTTCTTTATCATAATTTGAGATAAGGCACTTCTCTTTAATCGATGTGGTCTGTTTGACCAACTTCCTAGAACTTTTTTTTTTCTTTCCTTTTTTTTGGCCATTAATGCCAGACTTAAGCCTCTGCTTTGTGGGACTGTCATTTACTGTGACAAACCAGCGTTCTTTCTCTTTTTGGGGAGTGGCTGAACTTTTTATGACCTTTGAAACTTCTTTTTCTGAACTGACAACATACTCGGTGTCCTGGATTTGCTCTCCAGCCGCTTGACCTAACTTATCCTTCCTGCAACTTTCATCATGCTCTCTGAAATTCTTTGCCTTTGAGGCATTCTGCTGCTGATCAGCGGGACTGATAACCTTAACACTTGTGCTGCCATCTGAGGTCACATTTGCACTATCATTCAAACTGATCACTGCCATTTGCTCAGCAGATTTATCCTCGTCTGTCTTGTCACCCAACCATTTATGTGTTTTTTCAGCCTCACAGTTGACTTCGCTCTGTACTTCAGCACCATGCCCTGTATAGAGTTTGTCAGGACTAGCTTGCTGAGGTATAATAGACTCTTGGGTGGAATTTATTTCATCATCAGTGTCACTAAATAAGGAATCATCCAAGCCTGCGAGCCTTGCCTCTTCAATAGAGCATTCTTCACTCTCCTCATAGAAACTCTCCCAGTCTTGCTCTGATATGTGAACACTGTGCTCCAAGTCATCCATAACTGCTGAATTTACTCAGCATGATCCAACATCTGAAAAAAAGGAAACATTGAGATATTTAGAAACATTTAGAATTTGCTATTTGAACCTGTTAATGCATTTATGAAAAATGTATACTACACTGCTCACAAAAATTAGGGGAATGTTTCCAAAATGAATATGAAACATTTCAAAAAATAAGCATTTGATTTTATACTGCTCACAAAAATCAGGCTATATTTAATTAGGGAACATTTCATTTTTGAAATGATCCCTTCATTTTTGTGAGAATGACATTTCATTAAACAAGATCATCAGAAAAGTCAAAGATAGTTGTTCGATTACTCAAATGAGATGCAAACTCAGTTATTGTGATTGAGTTGCCAGTGACATATTCATGGGGGTGAACAGAAGCATGTTAAACAGTAGGGTGTATGGTCACCCAAGATTTCCAAAACACATTTACAGTGATGGGCCATGGACAGGATCAGATTACCCAGCAGATAACTGACTGATCCTTAATCCAAGTGATGGGTTTAAGGAGGGTTTGGCACCTATCCTGTAGACACAGGTATACACTGTGTTTTATGTGAGTCTATTGCAGGGAGGGAAAGAGCTGCTCTTGCAACACCACTGGATGATCAGGCCTCAGACACAGACAATTGAAGCTGTACGCAATTCCAGACCTGCCCAGAAGATACCACAATACAATCCTGGCTTCCTGTGGTGAAGAACTAGTTAATTAGACCGGTGCACAACCAGTGCCTGTTGGTAAGAATATGTGTAAATATGTGATGTTTAAATCAATCACAATTTCCTGCTACAAATGAGTGTTAATAATGTATAATATTTTTTTTCAGCTGACTGAACAAATATAACTTAAGCTTTGTCCTTGTTGAAATGGTCACCTGTCATTTGAGAACAACTAACCATTGTGTTCTGTGTACTATGTGTGTTATGTTTGTTGTTTTATCCTGCAAGAACACACACAGTTGTAACTTTCCCTCAGATACAAATGGACTGATTTGATATTTTGACATGTACTTGTGAATTTCCACAATATTCAAATACAAACGTGTGATCAGGGCATCTGAATTAGCATTTCCTATTAAATCTGTTTCCTCTGTATGTGGAACTGAGCCTGCTGGGACTGTAAGGTGACTCGACAGCGAGCGTTAAATGTGGAAAACATGCCAACAGTTTGGCAGATGTTCAACATGGGCTGTCAGGCCATGAAAACAATCCAAAGCACACCCACACCATTAACATTTTCTTAGAATAAAACAACTACCCCATTACAGGAAAACAAGTGACACTGAAGAACCACACCTTTATTTGTCTGGAATTTTATGAGCATTTGCTGATAAAGTGTCTTTTTTCCTCCTGTTGAGTTGTAAAAAGATCATAGCAGCGCAAACAGTAGCCTAACTCAAATGTAAAATGCAGTTTTCATAGTAAAACTTGTCAAAAAATGATTTTTTTTTTTTTTAAATCAACGCTTTGCTTTTTAATGACAATTCAGAAATCTGGAAATATGCTTTTTTTCCCCAAACAGTGTTTTTTTTGTTTGTTTTTGTTTCCTTTATCTTAGTTTTATGTTTAGCCAGTTTAGCTTTGGTGTCAGAGGCATACTGTATACCTGAATACCATGAATATTTCTGTATGTGACTAAACAGTAAGTGCTTTAATAATAAAACATATCACCACACTAAGATATTACTTAAAATGTAGACAATATGATTTCAATAAATGTTTCCCATCGACCAACAATGCAATCGCATCTACACAGAACAAACCAGTTGCAATGTATGTAAAATATTTAAATAACTAACTAAACTAAATATTTAACAAACAAAACAAAAGCTTTCACATGCAGTTTGAGGTTTACCACCATTTGGTCATTTGCATTATGCAAACTTCATAATTAGTGAGAATCACAGCTTGCCGCATGCTTGGCTTACCTTTAGCTGTAAATTATATTTCCCCAAATACTAGAGAGTGGCACAGGATTGGCATGGCACTGTTCCTAGTGTTCCTACTGCCCTTGTGTGTGGGAATGTGGGGCCTCTGCCTGGCTCCGTTATAAATAGAGCTATGCCTCTGGTCACATGAAGGTCTACATATGTGTTACCATACCAAGTGAAGCCTTCTGTTATGCGCCCTTAAATATAGCTTGCCGGATCAGAAGGGATCCATCAATGATCAACCATTGTCCAATATTACCAATATTTAATGTGAGAAAGACATGAGGAATTTTAGTAAAAGCAACCAGACAAAAACCCAAGGCCTCTGTCAGATTTATTTATTATTTTGTTGACTATTGTAACCAAAATGTACAACTGATTTAAATTTAAATTTTGTTAACTCAATGCAACATTGTCAGCCCCAAATGAGTAGATACTTTAGTGTGTTGGGAAGGATACAAGGATACGAGTTCCAATGTTTTACACATGCGCTTTGTTTAAATTATTTCCCTTGATCATACAAATATAAGAGTCCTATAGGAACAATAATAAATAATACTTAAAAAAAAATACTTAAAAGATATGTAATATCATGCTATGTCTATGTAGTACATGACAAATAAGTACTTGTACAATACAGAAAGTGTGTACCTATAGGAAGCTTAATGTAAAATGTAAATTATAGCTGTTTCTAGGGGTCATTGTCAAATAAAACAATAATTTCTACATGTAACAAGGAAATTATGCAACATTACAACTGGCACACCGGTCTGCAAAATGTTCTTTGACTGTTACATTTTGAATCATATCATTTACCGTTGTAACCCTAAAAGTCTGTAACTGTTGCTTACATAGTCTGGGATTTGGATTGTAGTCTTTGTAATACTACAGCACCGGCTTTGAAGGTCATCCAGTAGGCATGATTACTGTTAAAATCTGCACCTCACTTCAGGTTCACCCATATTCAACTTCTCCAAACTTAGTCCAAGCTTAATGTGCTGGCTGGAGCCGTAGGGATAATGGCCTTGTGCGCCGGCAGCTTGTGGTAGCAACCTGTTGTGAAATTTTGGTTGACGGTGCACTGCAAGGGCCAGATTAATATAACAAGCAGTATGAACAATATCGCAATGAAGACCATCAGTCTCTTCCAGCTGCCGTTTGGACTCAGTGACCGCAGGAGTGTTCTCTCACCATTCTGTGCTTCCTGTGGTCTGTTGTGATTGTCCTGCTTAGTCCCTCCAATATCAATGCAGATGCAAGTGGGCATCATTGGGCTGGAGTAGCAGAGATTCTTTCCATCTAGCCACACGTGTTCCTCTAACTGATGATCACTGGGAAGTTGTTCCAGGACCTCCTTGCTGGTCATCAGAGCTGGTGGACCCTTCTCAGGCACAGATGTAGGTTGTCTGCAAAGAGGGCAAGTTATATGCGTGCCCTTTTGCTCTGCTGAAATGGCGATGAAACGGGACAGACACTCCAGACAGAAAGTGTGATTACACTGCAAAACTTTGGGTGTCTTGAAAGCATTATCGTATGACGTGAAGCAAATGGAACACTCTGGAGATTGGTCCCAAACTTGATCAGTCTCATCTTTAGGGAGCGATGACTGCAGTATTTCTGGTGGGGTTAATACCTCTGGTTCCTGCATCTTGTAGTCTTCTTGTCTGTAAGGATAATGGACATGAGCATAGACTTAGTTCATGTATGCCATGTACAATATTCATTTCAATATTTGATTATTATAAGTTATAAATCAAAGGGGGTGCTAAAAGAAAGAGTCTGTAATGATTGTGCCCCAAACTCCACACTACCACACGGAGTAGTATGCTAACTTAGTTCATATCAATGTTAGATGAAATTAACTGTTTCTTACTTTTACTTTGTGATTGTACAAAAGTGAGTCAAACAGACTGCAAAAAACAGTTAAACATGCACGTAATATTCATACAAGTTAATATCACAAGTTTGAGGTAAAAAAGTAAAACCAATATTTTGTTCCAGCTCAATTTGTAAGTGTTATTTTAACAACCACGTAACTTTTAACTTACACTAAAGTGAAATAATAGGATAGGATATAGGATATAGAATAGGTTTCTGGTATCTTATATACACCTTGAATTAAATATTTGTAAAACATAGATTGTAGGTGAAACAAAAATTCAGACACCAGATTTTCCAGTATTATTATTATTATTATTAAATGAATAGTGTGGAAAATAATACTTTACCATTAGAGAGGAGAAGTGGCTAAGTAATTTTCCCTTTCTCTCTGTATCAAATGTTTCGAAACAAGTCAGCACAGTGAATGTCTTATTTGGTTTGGTTTACTCTGATGCTTTGTTCCAAATCTAACATATCTTTCTGTCTGTCCTCCCGCTCTCTTATTTCTTATGATCTTCACTCCCACTGAAAACGTCAGAACAAACAGCTGGGGGAAAAGAACATAGGAGGAAGGAAGTGCTTTCAAAAAATGATAAGAGTCACAGCACACACACACACACACACACACACACACACACACACACACACACAAACACACACCTTTATCTTTCAATGATTGTGGGGACTTTGAATTGACATACATTTAGTATAATGTCAATGGATATTCATTTTATTTCCATTAATTCTATAGCCTAACTTCAGTATCCTAAACCAAACATTTTGGCTATTTTTCTTTATCAAGGATCATGTCCCCAAAAGGTTAAATAAAATTTCAAATCCTTCTATCCTTGTGGGAGCCTTTGGTCCTCAAAATGATATATAAACTTGACAACACACACACTGTGACTAAGATGACAAAGCACTTGTAAGGTAGATAAGGTAGAAATACCACTTTTTAAAGTAAATATTTAACATGATGAATTTAATCAAAACAAAAGTAATTAATTGTAATTTCCTGTTATATTACTGCATATGTTTAAAACCTATAACTTTGTTGTACAGTGTACAAAAAGGCAGACAGTTCAACAGCTTAATTACAATGCTGATCATGTATACATGCTGTATCACACCTCCATGGTATGAGACTAACAGCACTCGATGTTGATAATTTATAGTGATTAAACATTACTCTTTAAGGAAATGAGGTCAGAATTCCACTGCCAAACCCAAGCGATGACAACAATCTTTCCCAGAACAGCCTTTTCCAGCTTTCCCAACTTTCTCTCATAAAGATCAGAGGTCATTTAAGTGGAAGTGTTTAAGGGTTATGGCATTAGCTCATATGTCCTTCTAGACATAAAAACAAATAAAATAAAAGCAAAAATAGATGAAACACTCAAAACAAGTACATGCTTACTTCCAAATCTTACAATTAAAATATAAATTATATAGCCACATAATCATGAGGTTATCAGTAACACAGCAATATTAATAACAAATTAAGTAATTGGGCAGGTTACTGCTTGGGAGCTTGGCGGGGGAAGCATGTAAAACACAACTCTGCCATTGGGAGGGGAGGCCAACAGGGAAAATGGCACATCTGAACACCCCAGCAAGTAATGGGTGAGGGGGGGTCTTTTAGGCTATGTCCGGAACATGGCAACCATCGTGAAAGATGCCATATTGGGTCAAGGGCAGATTTTCTAATGGAAAGGTATTGCTTGTAGCATATCAGAGAAGACCAGAACTTTCTCACATCAATTGCAAATCACAGCCAGATTTGCAATATCTTAAATATTGCAATATATGTCAACACAGACATTTCAAAATTTGTGTTGTTCATCACAGGGAACTGAAGATGGAATTTGCTATTCTGATGTCCATAGAAGGTGGGTAGCACAGCAAGAAGGTCCCAGGTTTAGTCCCATGGTGGAGTGGCCTGGCTACTGTGTCTGTGTGAGTTTACTCCGGGTACTCCGGTTTCCTCCCACAGTCGAATAATGTGTGTTGAGTTAATTGATGTCTCTAAAGTGGCCCTTAGTGTGTGACTGTGTGCCCTACGATGGATTGGCACCCCATCTAGGTTGCCTAGGGCTGCCAGGTGGGCACCGGCTGGCCTGTGACCCTGTGTGGATTATAGCAGAAGATAGTGGATAATGGCCTTCGCTCTAAAATGTGCCAATGAATGTGTCATACTGAGAGTCACTCTGCGGTGTTCATTTTACTGCTACTGTTCTGTTTACGGAAACTCTAAAGCTATATGCAATATATTACTTTGGTGGTGACACCATGTGTGAGGTATGAATCAGAAAGTCCAAGGGTCATGCCCCAGCACTGCCAAGTTGCTAATTTTGGGACATTGGGTGAGGCCCTAGACATGTTTGTAAGTTACCTTGTAAGGTAAAATACCTTGTAAGAGTGTATCAGTTGTACAATCCCAATTCCAATTAAGTTTGGACGTTGTGTAAAACATAAATAAAAACAGAATACAATGATTTGCAAAAAAAAACCTTTTAACCCATATGCAACTGAATGCAAAAATATCTACATTTAGGCATTTATCAGATGGAGCGACTTACAATTGATACAAGATCATCAATTACAACTATTCAAGCAATTGTGGGTTATGAGTCTGGCTCAAGGACCCAACAGTGGCAACTTGGTAGAGGTTGTATTTGAACCCTGGACCTTCTATTCCATTTACATTTTAATTAGTGCCTTCATGGGAAGTATTCATGTGACAGGTACTCATTACAGAAAAATAAAGCACCCAGGTAGAATGAAGGATTGCTGCAAAACTGGGCAGATATGTCTCATATGTTGCAGGCAGATATGTAAAAGATTACGTGTGGTCTGGGTCTAGCCACAAGAGTCTAGCTCACGCACTGCATAAAAAGGCTCTGCACCTCTTCACTGACTGCTGGACATGCCTTTACAAAACACGCAAATATATTTTGTCCAGTTGACAGACTTTAAAAGGGGGTGCATCATTGAACCAAAAAGCAGTTAAGAGGTGTTGGGAGAAGTGGTTGCATGAGGGCGCGCACACACATGGAGAACAGACTCTAGGCGGCCCGGACAGACCATCCCTATAGAGCATTGTTTGATCCACCAACAAGTACAAGAAACTCACAGTTTTTGGTCCACCATCCAGACACAGCTGGCACCTGCCCTACACACCGTTTTCATCATTTTTAGGCGCTTAGCAAAAAGGAATTTGTTGTCCTGTACCATTGGCAGCTCATCACCACGCTTTCATTTGCAGTGCTATGAACTGGAATTTTATTGTCTTTAGCTACGAATACAAGTTCTGTTTGAGATCTGACAATGGTCTCATGATTTGAGTATGGAGACCTTATGGTTAGCGCTTCTATGATGCTTTTGCTATGGAGCACCACACTGCCCCAACTGCTGGTGTGATAATCTGGGAGAATCAGCATTTATGAGAGTCAGTATTCCATAGTAGTGATACGAGTGACATTAACAGCTCAGAAATATGTGCAGGACATCCTGCGGCCACATTGGTTCTGTCATGGCAGGGTTTCCAACTGGCATTTTTCAGAAGGATAATGCTCAGCCACACAGAGCAAGTCTTTCTCAGAAATGACTCCACCAGATTGCAGCACTTTCTCTGTCTGTCTGGTCACATATATAGGGAGGATAAATTGTGTACACAATTCAAAGAATTAATTAAACACCAATAGAAACACCAAAATTTCATTTAAATATATCTTATTATTGTAAATAATGGCTGTAAACAACAAACTCCATGTCACATTTATTACAATTTGAGTACCAACATAGAAAGAGTACATCAATATAAATATAAACACTCACTCATATTTTTAAAGTGGCTGCACAACAGCTAATAAAATAAAATTGCATTGAACAGCTGGAACCAGTGGTTATATTCTCTCAAAAACTACTACATTTCCCACAAGGTCACATTTAGTCTTTGTTGTTTGTTTAAATATATTTGTGCTACTATTAAACCAGCATACAGCATTGCACTTTGTACACAAAAGTATATCCTAAAACCCACTGAAGTCAACTATTTAATTCAATTCAATTTAATCCAAGAGAATCACAAGTAGAAAAAGTGTAAAAAAAAAAAAAAATTAAAAAAGGATTTCAGAAGAATTTCCATAATACTACCTACCCAAATTATCTCCCAAATACAATACTTACCAACCCTTGCCTGCAAAGACAACACACTGTACATTGCACATTCTTGGCACGTCTGTCAGTGGTGTGGAATCAATCACCTACACAACATATTGGCAGGTCACAGTGAAACTTTTTCCTTGTTGAAGATTGCAACATAGGAAATGGATATAATTTGTTCAGTTAAACAGGGTTAGTATTCCTTACATACTTGTGCAAACTCTCATTTCTGTTTTTTACTTTGGCAAGTACATTTAAAACATGTTTAGTTTTGAAGCTGGTGCTTTTTCCAATCTAACAAACAATCTAATAATAATAATAATAATAATAATAATAATAATAATGAGTTTACATTTTTAGTGCAGGTAGAATCCTTCATAGCATTTTTTTGTTTTATATTTAGGCAAACTGTATAATGCTGCCCTTTGCACTTGCATTCTCTAAAATGGTAGTGTATCCCTAAGACAGTTTCTCTGAAAATAAAAATAGTATATTTTATCAAGAATCTCTAATATTAAGGCCATCACCCAGTTGCAAAGATAAAGCCATAACAAATGTAAGGTAAAGCAGTGCAGAAGAACCTACTTGTTCAAGCACTACCAAAGGGGATGAATTTCATTTGGTCAAGAAGTAAGGAAGAGGGGAATGTGCAAATACTATACATGCAAATAAATTCCGCTGAGAGCCAAAAAGTAGCAAATACCAGAAATAAATAATGAACATTGGATTACATCCAACATACTCCTGCAGTGTACTTCTTGTAAGAACGAATGAGAAGGGCAAATGTGTTTTTATGTGAAAAAAGAAAAATAATAATATAATCTGTGTACAATCAATGCATACTAAAATGACCGAAAATATGGCATATAAGCCCATCAGAAATAGATGTAAACAATTCACTAGTAATTGGCAATAGCACTTCCCCCTCATAGAACTTGGCACTACTTTACAGTCACATTGTACACTTTAGTTACAGGTCCCACTGGTACGGTATCACTGCTGGATGCTGCAGCTGCTGAAGGCCTCTCTCTCCTGACATATCTTGGTTTACGGACTGCAGATTGGATTAAAAAAAAAAAACATAAACAAAGCGTTGTACATCCAGTACAGAAATATCACATCTTGATTTGTGACAGTTGTACGTCTACAGAATTCTATGCAAATGACATAAAACAATATAAAATATGAATTATTCTTGTCATATATATGATCATATTATGATACCCAGTTTTAAAAACAGTAGCTTATTTTAAGGAATGTCTGGACATATATGGACATGTATATAATGTATAAAAAGAGTAAAATTAGTTCACATTTTCTTTTCACAGTCATACTCCTGCAGACAACATCAACCAAAGCCTACAAAAACAGCTAATTACAATAGGTTCTCTCACCTGAGGATGTATTAGCAGGCATCATGACAGCCTTAAAACAAAATTAAAGGATACACTTCATATAAACATTTTCTATCCACTAAACAAATGTTCCAAAATAACTTTAAATGAACAGTGTATGTACGGCTGATGAGACCTTACCGTTTCACTTGGTTGAAAAATAAAAGCTAGTGGAATGAGAGAAAGCACATTAAAATACTTGAACATAAGCAACTTTAAAATACTATAAAAAATATTCAATAATTAATGCAACAAATTCCGTCCCATTCTAAACTGTGGCCTGTTTAAGCATATACAAATTACTTGCTTTGTACTTGGTTTACCTTTGCGCCTATAGAAGACACCAGGGAGGCGGTTGGACCGTTTTAGGTAAAAGAAAGAGGCGACAGAGAGAATCAGGAACAGACTAATCAAAAGCGTTCCCAATAGGACAGAGGCTGCTACACCGGGGCCACCTGTTAGACACAAAACAAATAGTTAAATACACAAATACAGCATTTCAGTGGCAGCTCTGAACTGCACAAGTCTACAAAAACATCATGAGTACAGGACAAATTAAATGACAACTTGGGTCTTACTGCCACATAGAACAATAGTCAACATATTTATAAGCTGGCTCATTGCATAACATGCTGTAAGTTTAAACACGCACAAAATTATTATTTCATTTGTTTCACCTTGTGTTCTTTTTCAGTTAGTAACATTACACTGGTTCATTTAACACCCTTTAACATTACCACTTGAACAGAATGAATGGCACTCAAATTACATTTCCATATACAAGCCAGAAACAAGTCCAATTGTACTTTGTACCAAGTCAGAACATTTAAACATTATACAAAACAAGATTAAGGGAAAATAAAAGCAAAACTGGCATTTATACATAAGCTCCCTGTTATGATCTTACCAATTTTTAGAATTGTTGATGTGTGGCCTTTAGCACCTGCTAGAATAAAAAAGGAGATAGTAATAAAAAGTATTATTTTATAATCAAATCACAGTCATTACAGTGCAGGTTTCCTGAGAAAATGGCTTAAAATGCCCTCTGTTTTAGACAATGTTGACTAGAGCTACTAAATACTATCGCTTAACTTTCATTCGATTCATTTCCAAAACAACACTGAGACAACACTTACTAGAGTTGCAGAGTGTTGAGTTCTCCAGATCAGAAGCCAGAAGGTCACATGGTACACACAAAACAGTGTCATTCTCGAAAACACAAAGGCACCCTAGAGGTTAAAAAATGCATTCAGTGTAGGATTTACTTGTCACTTTTACATGTTTACAAGTGTAGGTTGTGTTTTACATACAGCCATTTCTAAAGTAGGGTACCAGTTTCCAACTCTCCTTTAACATGATTGTCCAAGATCACTTTAATTCAGTGGGAGATACAGAATACAATCATTTGCAAATCCTTTTCAACATATATTTAACTACGTAGCCAACATATGTAATGTTTAAATGGATAAACTTTGTTGTTTTTTTTGCAAATATTCACTCATTTTGAGTTTGATACCTCCAAGATGTTTACCACTGTGTTACATCACTTTTCCTTTTAACAACACTTAAGTGTTTGCAAACTGAGGACAATAATTGTTCAAGCTTTATAGTTGGAATTATTTCCCACTTTGCTTGATGTACAAATTCAGTTGCTCAACAGTCCGGGATCGTATTTTGCAACATTTTCAATGGGTGACAGGTCTGGACTGCAGGCAGGCCAGTTTAGTACCCACATTATTTTACTAGAGCCATGCTGTTGTGGCTTGGCATTTTCTTGCTGAAATAAGCAGGGATGTCACTGATAGACGTCGCTTGAATGGCAGCATATGTTGCTTCAAAACCTGTATAGAATATCGGTGGCTTTTCTATGTGTGGTTAATATATGGCTTTCGCGAGTTTTATCTTGTACTTGTAGATGGAACAACAAACTATGTTTACCCAAAACCCATTTCCTGAGCCCATTTGGTAATATCTGTTAGAATGATGTTTTAAATGCAGTGCCACCTGAGGGATCGAAGGTCACGGGCATTCAATGCTGGTTTTCAGATTTGCCGCTTACTTGCAGAGATTCTCCAAATATTCTCTAAATCTTTTGATGATATTATGGACTGTAGATGATGAAATCCCTAAATTCCTCGCAATTGCATGATGAGAAATGTTGTTCTTAAACTCTTGGATGTTTCGCTCATGCAGAACCTTGCCCCATCCTTGCTTGAGAACAACTGAGCCTTTGCGCCCTTTATACACAATTAACCTGTTCACCTGTGGAATGTTCAGGTGTGTTTTGAGCATTCCTCAAATTTCCTAGTTTATTTGTAGCCCCTGCCCCAGCTCTTATGAAATGCAGGCATCAAATTCCAAATGGGTGAATATTTGCAAAAAAAACAATAAAGCTTATCCTTTTGAACATGAACATCTTCTCTTTGTAACTTATTCAACTGAATATGCGTTGAAATGGATTTAGAAATCATCATATTCTGTTTATATTTAGAACAACACCCCAACTTCATTGGAACTGGAGTTGTAATTAACTACGGCAGTTTTATTAATAATGTTGGCAATTTTTTTTTTAAGCCCAAACATGTATGTAAAGACAAGCAAGTGTCAAAACATTATAGACAGCTAATAGACAGCAATGTTTACGTAAGTGGCATAAGTAAGTAAATAAGATGTCTAAATAAACATCCATATAAAGGTCTAGACCCAGGGTTTTCAAGCAGAATATTGTCCAGAGCATCACACTCCATTTTTCTGCCTTCTTCCAACAGCATATCATCTTGTCATCACTTCCCTAGGTAAATGATGAACACAAACTCAACTGTCTACGTTATATAAAAGAAACCGGGACAGACAACCTTCTTCCATTGCTCCAATGTCCAGTTCTGATGCTCACATGCTCATTGTAGGCACTGTCAACAGTGGACTGTGGTTAGAATGGTTAGCACTCTGACCAATCTGTAGCTTTGCAACTAGCTCTTTATTCAGAAGAGTGAGATGCACTGTGTATTGTGACACATTCCTCACATAACCAGTATCAAAAATGTATTTTAAGTTTAGAATAACTGTCGGTAGGTACACACCACTACTTTTTTCTGTTTATGAAAGGCTCAGAGATAATCAACTAGTAATGTTGAGTCAAAGTCTTTACACCTGCACAATTCTCTTGTAACAAACTTTGACTATGAGAAATGACTGTTCACTTACCATCTGACACATTAACACTGCAACCTAACACAATAATTAACATAATTCATTGTTAGATCTGTCGGTGGTCATAATGTTTCTGCACAGGGATGGCACATCAGCCATAAGACTTGAAAGCAGGTTAAATGAATTCATCCCATTTCCACTATAAAGGGTATATATGAACAGTGTATAATTTTTATCTTAAAATATTACTGAAAAATACGCATTGTCAATAAAAATTAGTTTGTGGAGGTACAAATCTGGAGAAGGCTACAAAAATATGCTGCATCGAAAGCTCCCAAAAGCAAAGTGACCTCCATAATTCTTAAATGGAAGATGTTTGGAACAGCCAGTACTTGCTACGCTACTAAACTAAGAAATCAAAGGAAAAAGACACGTGAAAGCCCTCCTGGAGTTATTAGGTGTTCCAGATGGGCTTTATTTTAGCACAAAGCCTCAATATAACACGGCGTGAAAAAAAGCAAAAGGGTCTGAAGACATTCCAAAGGCATTGTATCTGAAACATTTTTTAGAATTTCATAACCAAAACTATGTGCAAGCTCTGAGAACGACTACTGAATTAAGAAAAAAGCTGTATACCAGTATCACAGCGTGTGCAATTGGCACAGGTATCATTCATTTTCTGTCTTCTTCTACAGCAGCCCTTTGTGTCTAGCAGAGCCTGGAATAAACAGAGACGTGTTCCGTTAACATGAGCATGTACTGTTTAATGGTGACCACAAAACATATAAGACATATTTAATGCTATGCACATTTTACAACGCCTACTGGCATGGGGACCTGCTACATACTTACACCTATTTTGAGCTACTGTATTTTGATTAACATAAAAAATGTATTTAAAACAAAAAAATAAGGCACCTACCTGCATAAGTGGGATTTCTAACACAAAAAGTGCAAAACCAATGATGTAATACACTCTGATCATGATGGAGCTAGTCCTGTGGGTTAGATTATACTGTGTTAAACATGATATGAGATAACACACAAATTATGAAATATTTCAAAATGTGAATCAATTAAAAACAAGCATTTTACCTTTTCTAAAAAATTAAACAAGAACATCAGTGAAGCAAATGACACGTCAAAGAAACTTGTTGTTCTGTAATGCAAATTAGAAAAACAGCTTTTATTAAATTGGTGAGACCATATGAATGTATGTATGTATGTATGTATATATATACATATATATATACACACACACACACACACACACACACACACACACACACACACACACACAC